>CM052542.1:152753314-152811324 GCA_028533065.1 Trachops cirrhosus | reverse complement strand
GGTGGGCGGAGTCAGGGGGTGGGTGGGTGGGGAAGTAGGAAGAGGCTCGGCGGCGAGGGGAGGAGGAGGAAGGGAAGGGGAGGGGTAGGGAGGGGAGGAGAGGGGAGGGAAGGGCGGGAGGGGGAGGGGCGGGGCGCTGGAGAGATTAAGTTTTTGTGTGTGTGTCCCTGTGTGCGTGTGTCATTTTAAGGTGGCCCGAGGAGCGGAGGACTGAGCCGAGAGCCATGCCGCGCTGAGGGGGGGCGCCGCACAGCCGCCGCCACCGCCACCGCCGCCGGGTGGGGTGGGAGGGGCGGGAGCCGCCGCCGCCTCCCGGGTGGGCGCCCTTCGCCGTGGACGCTGGCGGCCCGGGACGAGGTAAGAGGGGCCCCGGGGGAGGGCTGGGGCCGCCGCCGCCCCCGCCTCACCTGCGGCGGCGGGCTGGGGGCGCCGCGCCCGCGCCTCACTGCGCCACTCGGGGCGGGGAAGGAGGGCGAAGGACACGAAGCCGGCGTCCGAGGACATCTTGGGTCTGCGTCCCCCGGCCCCGTGTCCCTGCTCGGCGCCCGGGGGTGGGCGCCGGCCTGGGGGGTCTCCGCCTGCAGCCCCCCGCTGCCGGTCGCGCCAGGATTTTTGTTGTTGTGATGAGAGTTGATGAATGCGAAGTAGGCGGTCACCTTCCCATCAGGATTGGCATAGAAAAAATAAAAAAAGAAATCCCGAGCGCGGCGGCGTCCAGAGGGCAGCTGTAGCGGCGGCGTCTCGGCGACGGTTTCCTAGGCGCCCCCGGCTCCTGCTCCCCGAGGCCGGTGGGTGCGCGCGCGGGGACCGCCCGCGACCCAGGCCGAGCGCGCGGCGCGCCGCGGGGACAATATGGCCGGATCCCCGGGGACCGGGAGTCCGAGCGCGCGGGGCCTTGCGCTTGCGGGGCGGGGGTGGGGGCAAGCGGGGGTCCGCGGGGAAATCGGGGCGCGCGCGGCCAGGGGCCCCCAGGGGAGCGGCCCCTGCTGGCCCGGGATTCCGCGCGGCGCTCCGGGAGTGCTAGCGAAAGACTGGAGAGGAGGAGAAGTGGAACCCTTTTGTTTTGCCGGCCCCGCATTGTTGGCTCCTCCGGGCAGCCGGGCCACATCTGCCGCCGCCGCCAACACTGCCGCGTTGGGCTCGGCCCGCCAAAGTCGCAGCGGGGCGGGGGCCCGGGGTGAGCCGGGCCGCGGGCGGGGGCCAGGAGGGCCGGGCATTTCCTCTGCCCGGCCGCGCTCCCGCGGGCACCACTTCCTTTTCGCCCGCTGCCGCCGCGAGCCCGGCCCGCCCGCCTACCCCGCCCGGGCTGCACTTTTCGGGTGGGGCGAACCAAAAAGAAAAAGTTTAGCAGGAGGGGCTGGCGAGGGCGCGCCCCGGGCGGCAGGGACCCGGCGCGGCGCAGCTGCAGCTGGGCTGCCGCGGTCTCCTTCCTCCTCGTGCTCCGCAGCCAGGACGGACCCGCGCGGCCGAGGGGAAGCGCCTTTCTTTCTCTCCCTCGCGCTCTTCCCAGCGCCCGGGGCAAGTTGGGCAGAGGCGCGCGGCAGCCCGGGCGCGCCGGGGCCTTTCTCCAGCTGGGGGCCCGGCTGCGTGGCTGATCGCCCGAAACCCACGCAGCACCTTGGTGTTGTGGAGCCGCGGGCCCAGGAGCGCTGCATGGTCACGACCGGCCGCGGCTAGACCCACACGAGTACACACGGGCACTGAGTGTACGCGTACGCGAGTGTGATGATCCCAACCCCCGTCCGCGAGTACTTTTTCCGGAGGCGGCCCAAGTACCAGTTGGCTCTCGGGGTCCCCGCGTTTCGTATTTTACAAGGAAAAGGAGGAAATTTTCGTAGAAATCCCGTCTGCTGTGTCCTTGCGAGGGAGGCTGTTGGCAGTGGCCTACGTCGTCGAGCCGGGTTCACTTGCCCTATCCGAGCTAAACAGATCTTTCTGGATTCCTCCACCCCCTTTTTCTTTAAAGATGGAAGATCGGGTTAAGTTCTTAGAGAGTCAGATGTGAGTGGCTTGAAGGGTAGACAAGAGAATTCTATTCTATAAATATGCATTGGGAATTTAAAATGCTAAGTGCCTTATTTGCAATTCTGTTGGATAGTCTAGAGGCTGGTGTATTTTTATCTGACATGGATAATTTGGAGGGGACCTGTATTTTGGTTAGTTTACAAAGTGACTCTGCCTCCTGACTTTGGCGAAATGTATTAAACTCTCCTACAGTTTTCCCTGCTCGGCAATTGGGTTCAAAGGCATTTTAAGAATTACCTCGTGTTCGGTATCTGAGACTGCTGTTCTGCCTCTAGGGTTCTCAGAGTAGAAATAGTTTTCGTGTACTTCGGAGAATTACACTGTTTTGATTTTTTTCCTTACAAATCTTACATTTTGAAGTAATGGGACTTTAAAGGATCTTGTTTTTGTAGTCATTTAATTTCAAAGAGTGCTTCTTACAGCAATTATAAAGTGATATTCCAAATGCTAATTAAACACTTTCAGTCAGAGCAGCTTTAATATCGAAACAGGGTTTTTTTTCTTTATTGTAGGTAACGGGGGCTGTATCCTAGAGTTGAAACACTAAATATCCTTTTGTCTGGCATCAGATCCCCAAACGAGCGGCTCTGACACTCTCCTGTAAACACCCCTGGTGCCCTTTTTTATTGCCCCCCAAAGAAAAGTTAATGAGATGGTAGGTTTCAAGCAAAAAAAAAAACAGGCCCTCCTTCCTGCAAAATATGCTTACAGTTGCCATTGAAGTTGGATGTCAGCCGTGAATGCACTTGCCTTTAATGAAACCAGTTTAATCGTTCACACTTGATCAAGTATAACAGGACCAAACAAAGGAAATAAGCCAGCATATTTCTGTAGCATGGAGGGGCTTAGTGTAAGTGTTGATGTCGGGTCACCCCCTCCCCCCACTCTGCCCTGAGTACAAGGGAGTGAGGCTTGAAGGCAAAGGGAATTTATGGCTCTGATTGGCTTTCTGTGCCCCAGGGGTAGGGACCCCAGTTCGTCCCGGTAGAAAGCAGTTATTAGAGGGAATTTTAAAATGTTAAGTTTGGAGTTTGCTTTGAACCTGAGGAGGTGCTTTTTGGTTTAACTCTTTCTCCTGTTTGGAAAGATACGGCTAAGGGGTTCGGGATTGCCTTCCTTTCTGATTGTACCCTAATGAGGCCGAGTGGAGGGTGGGGTGGTTCTGCGCTTGTGCTGGGGCCCTGTGTTATTTACGACTTCATTTGGGATCTTTGAAACAGGCCCTTGAATGGGTGTTCTGCTGGGGGAGGGGCAGGGTGCCCTGCCTTCACTTACTGTGATTTAAAAAAAAAAACTCTTTGTGTCTAAAATGTATTTTTTCACCCAGCACGAGTTTCACCTTGTGTCTAGGACTTAGTCATTGACTCAGGGAAGAAGTATTTGCAAAGTGTGTTTCTCTAAAGTTAAGAAATAAAAAAAAAAAAAGTCTGGCCACTTGAAAACAAACGCTACTAGCATTGTAAAAATACACCAGTGACATATTTTGGCCTTTTAAGACTTAGGGCACACCTGTTCCTGTCCCTGGCATTGTTCCTCTGGTCGTGTACACAGGATGAAGCAGGAAAACTTGCTATCGGTGTAATTATTAACCAGCCCCTCCTCAGTTCCCCTCTCAGGGAATAATCAATAGCTTTACTCTTGACTCTTAAAACTCCAAACAGGAGTCCTCTTCATAAGTCTGAAAAGCCTTTTAAATAGAGATGAAATGAAGCAAACAGCCACAACAACAACAACCAAAACTACAAGGCCGGTGTGCCACTTGGTCAGGGCCAGAGTGGCACGAGGGAAATAAAGGGCGAGGATGTAAAATACGCGCAGAACGAGCAGCACGCTGAAATCCAAGAGGCTGTTTCGCTGGGAACCACCAAAGGTGGAAAGCCGAGGGAGCTCAGGATGGCTCCCACCGTTGGAAATCCTGGAGGCTCGCTGCTTGAAAACAAAAAGGGAGCCCGTCCGGCCCCCAGAGGCGCCGCCAGGACAGTGCCCGAGTGCCAGTGGCAACAGCCCCCTTCCGCCATGAATCCTTTTCCGAGGCAAAGTTATATACCCTTTGCACTTAATGCTTCCCCTAAATGGAAAAAATGTAAAGAGTTGACAGCTACGGTAGAATGGCTGGCCCCGTTGTCGTTTTTTACCTCTTGTCATTTCAACATAGAAGGCTGTCACCATAATGTATGGCAGTGCAGCCCGGGTCCCTCTGTTAATAATGTTTCCATCAGTGAGGAGCAGCAGCCCAAGTGTCCCCTGCCCCTGAGACAGGCCACACAGACGCATTCACACATTCCGGGCCGGGGAAGGATGTTTCTCTGGCAGGCGGGGCGCAGGCAGCTCTGGGAATGTTCCCACCACCCACCGGCAGGCTGATAGCTCCAGGCCAGGGGGTGGGACGTATTTTTGCAGTCAGTAAAAAGTGAGTGCCTGCTTCCTGACCCTTTGAAAAGAGGGACTCGTCCGTAACAGGAGCGGAAGTGGGGGCGCGGTTCCCCCCAATCTCTCTGGGAGGACTACTCCCGGGGACCTGACTGAGAACTTTTAGTGGGCACGTGACGGCGCTGGAACGGATACGCCCGCCGAGGCCGGGCCGCGGCGCAGCCGTGGGCTTCCTCCCGTGCACCCCCGGGAGCGTGCCCTAATTCACCCGCTGCAGTTACAGCGCCGCGCGGGGGGGAACGCGAGGCTTCTCTCCCAACCGGATCTTTTGAAGTTAATTTTTATTCGAGTCCGTGTTTGATGGAATATACGTATCAAAGACTTATGGAAGGGTTTTCTTTTTTTTAAACCCATCTCTTGGTTTGGAAAATTACATTTAATAATCGCTAAAAACTCCAGTACCATTTTTAAGGTGTTCACTTCCTTTTGATCCAGATTTAATGGATCGTATCCAGAGGCCATCCGCAGGACTGTGATGACATTCACGGAGGGATGTTTGGGCGAATCTGGAGTTCGCTTTTAGCCGTCATTATGAATGTTCAGAGCCTAAACGCTGACTGCCTCGGGCCTTCCAGGGCCTGCTCGGTGGAAGGAAGGGCTGTGCAGAAAGAAGGGGCTTCACAGACGAATACAGAATGTGCCACAGGGAGAGAGCCAGGCCACCGTGCATGGGGGCTGTTGACAACTCGAGCCAAGGGCCTGTTCGCCTTCATTCTTCTGCCCGCTGGAGAGCTCAGGGCCTTCCGGAGCTGCGGTCGGGATGCGGGCGCGGAGGCGTGGCCACAGGCCTGCTCCCTGTCTGGGGGCTTTCAGAGAAGGTGGTCTTTGGACCGCTAGGGAGCTTCCTGTGCTTTTCCTCTCTGGGGCTCTGCGTTTTTGAGGAAGGGTTCTCAAAGCACATAGAAGGGTCCTTCCGAGAAAGTAAAACAAGCAACTTTTCCCCCTTGAAATGCAATTTTTAAGAAATGATATTCAGCTCTTCAGAAATGGAGGCGTCTTAAGTCACAGGACACAGTTGCGTCTATTTGTGTTACTCCTCCTGTTAAAGCCTTTTTTTTTTTTGGTTCGTGTGTCGTGTCAGGGAAAGTGCAGTTGAAATGAGGGTTTGTTGGATTTTGGGGTTTTGTGCTGCGGCGGCTGCCTCTCCTGCTCTGTTCACAAAGCGGCTGGCGCCCTCGTGGAAGCTGAGGTTACAGGGTGGAGCCAGCTCCGTGGCCAGAGGGACAAGCCCTCCTGCTCCCCCTTTACCGCCCCTCCCCTACGTGGGGTCAGCGCAGACACTGGCCACTGTTGGGGCCCGTGCTGGTCTGACCTCAACTAGGCCCACTTGGTCAGAACTTCAGGGGCAAGTCGATCTTGCCATCTGTATGTAGCCTGGCTCCCCCTCCCTGAGCGAATGTTCTAGAAATGACCTGGTTTAACTGTTTCTGTGACTAAATTTAACAGATGGTGCCTGTTGGTTTAATATTCACGAGAATTTTGATGAAACAGTTGGGTTCTTATTCATGGGGCAAGCGATACCTCTGGTTTTGTGGAGAACTGTGCTTCTTTCCTAGGCAATACCAGAGCCTTCATTTTCCCTGAAGGGCCGGTGGAGTTTAGAGGATGTTAATCCCAAATAGCTCTTGTCCTGAACCTGGCAGGCAGACTCACCTTGGTTGTTTTCTAGGAATCCCAGACTGTTTGGGGAGGTGGACAAGGGCGGGGGGCGTTCTTCTCATCACCGTGGCGATTACAGTCTTAACCACTTGTAAAATATACAGACACACACCTTTACGTTGCTTTTACTCCCTTCAAAAGCGCTCTTCTGATCAGAAATGTGCTTTTTGCATGCAAGTAAATCCTTGATTATGACTTGAAAGACACTGTTAACTGGCTTGAAGTTGATCAGAAGCCACGGCACTGTTTCGGTGTTGCCTCCCAGCCTAGGTGGTGGCAGAACCGCGCTGGGGCCCTGTGGAGGGATGGGTAACTGAGGTGGTGTGGGGGTCTTTCTCCAGCTAGCCAGGCGGTGGTAAATTCACTGCAGTGCTCCAGCCAGGCCTGAAATCCTGCCTCCGGCAATCTGTCCCAGCCCTGGACAAACAAAAACTTCATTATGGAGTCACGGACTCCCGGGAAGTTTCTTTGGAAGCGATGGTAGACTGAGATCATAGAGGTCAACTCCTCTGGCCTAATGGGATTCCCCTCCCCCCACTCTGTGGCAATTTAAAAAGTCTACTTAATGTCCAGGCTAACAGAGTGTAAATGGCTTGCATCGAACCTGCAAGTGTTTGTATTGAACCTGCCCCAGGTGCGGTGGAGGGGAGGGAGGAACAGCAGGTGAAGTTCCTTTGCTTTTGAGGGGTGGGAGGCCAGGAAAGGGTTTGTGCAGCTTTCTTGTTGAATGAACTGGGGCTGGGACTTTTTTCTTTTGCTGATGGATGTCTTTAGTGCTGTTGCCCAGAAGTGCAAACAGTCACAGTTTATCCTCTGCTTGTGCAAGCCCAGGTGGGTCTGGGGAAGCAGTGGGGGCATCCGCACAAGCCCTTCTGGGTGGTGGAGAGCTGGTGGGGTGTTGCCGTTCTGGGGCCTGCCCACCTGGAGTGCAGCCAGTGCCAGGCGAGCAGGGAGGGCCCTCCAGAGCTCTGAGAGCCCAGTCTGCCTGGAGTGGAGCGGCCTCGCCTGGTCACTGGGCTTGCTTTGTGGGAGGGGCAGCGTGCTGGTGGCACCAGGGAGGCCTAGCATTGGAGCTGCCAGGCCAGATGGACTGCGTGGGTTCGTAGCTCTGGCTGCGTTGAACCTTCCGCTGGGTCCGGGGGGCGGGGCAAGACTTTCCAAACACCAGACACCCCGAGGAAGCCCCGCACTTGGGGGCAACTACTTAATGAACTGGGGTGGGGGGTGTTGTGTTTTCTTTCCAAGGGGGGGTGACATGGTTTTAAAGTTTTTCCGGTCCCCTCTCCAGAAGTCTGTCCCGCTGGCCGATGCTCATCTGCCCTTCTGGAACTGGCTGGAGCAGGAGGGCCAGCGTGAAAGACAAGTGGCAATGACATTTTCCACTCCTATTCCTTAGGATCTCAGGAGCACACAGGGCGCCTTCAAGGTTGTGGGCTAGAAGTCACTCCAGGGCGGCAATCGATGAGCCTATTTTTCTGCACAGATATCAATATACACATATAAGCACCTACAAGTAAAATCTCAGAATGTTTTTGATCTTAAGAACATTTCACAGTTATTAATCTTCACGACACTCCTGCGGGCTAGGTAAATAGAGCAATTCCTGTTTTATGCGAGGGAGAAATACTGAATTGCTGCCCGAGTCCCAGAGAGGCCCTTCCCGGCCTCCGGGCCAGTGGCGCGCGGCTTGGGCCCCGGGGGACCCTCCGTCCCGGCCGGGGCCCCGGACTTCCCGAGTGAGGGAGGACAGGCTGGCCCCAAGTCGCCCACCCGCCGCCGCACCAGGCCGCGCTCCATCTGGAGGGCGGGCCCGGCCGCCATCCCTCTTCCCCGACGGCACGGGGACAGCCGCGGTCCGGGACCCAGGAGCCCGCGCTCTCCGCGAGCAGGCCGGCGGACCAGCCCCCCACCTTCGCGGGACCCCGCCGGAAGCGCCCCTCCCCCTTGTGTCCCCCTTTCACTTGTAAATGGGGAGCTGCTTCCTGCCCGAGTGAGTCGTCTAGGGTGCGAGAAGCGGCCCCGCCCTCTCCTCGTCCACTTCCTCCTCCCTCCCTACCCGGGCCTTTGTGCGGGGTCACCTGGGCGGAGGGTTCCGGCCGCACGCCCCCGGCGTCGCCCGCGCCCCTTCCGGTCCGGAGAAGGAGCCCGGAGGCCACGCCGCACCCCGAGGCGGGCCCGAACCCGCGGCCGAGACTGGGACCGGAACCAGGTACGGAGCTGCCCCGTGCCTGAGCCACCCCTAGTGAGCTCATATCTGGGGTTGCGTAGTCTCTGCCGTATCCACACACCCGTCTTTCTGGTGAACGTGGAGGGTCGTTGATTGACTGCGCGACGGTGGCCAAGATGCACCAAACGGTGAAGGGCCGCGTCGCTGCGACTCGGGCACCCGGTCCCTTGGGAGTGTTGAGGCGCCCACGGAAGGCCTTCCTCTGGGTGTTTGGGATCGTACGGCAAATGGCGGTAGTAGCTGTTGCCCGGTAGCTGTTACCGGAGGGCCACCAGGTCCTGTGGTCTTCCTCCGGCACAGGCCCGGACTGCATCCTCTGCTCTCGGGCGGCCGCGCCTCTCCAGCACGGGGAGCGGAGCTTGCCCACCCGCGAGCGGTGGCGCCAGGACGAGCTGGGGCGGGGCCCCCTTTGGCACCGCACTTCTCCTTGGCCGAGGAACCCTGACTGTCCACCGGGTCGTTTAAGCCGTTTTCTTGTTTCCGTTAAGGTCACGGTATACCTACTGTGCATTGAGCACATACTTATTTACTTGGTGTCTTTGTCACTCCCTGGACACCTGGGTATGCTGCATTATTGGATTTTCTCAAGGTGGGGTCCTGTCAGGTGGAGGCACAGTAGGGACCCCCCTGGGCCCCAAAGCAGCAGAGCTGGGGTGGGAACCCAAGTGCTGTTGGCAGCGCGGTTCCCGCAGGATTTCCTGGTGGGGGAGGAACTCCCGCCCCGGCCGCCGCTCCAGTGGCCACCCCAAGAGCAGCGGGGAGGTGAGAGTTTTCCCCGTCCCCGGAATGGGGCGTGTTCCCGGGGGTTCACAGGGGCCTCTCGGAAACAATTCTCTTTCTCAGGCCCAGAGTGGCTTTCCAGATCACATGGGGCCACGAGAAGTCTGGCTTGTTTTAATTTCCTTCTTTGATTAACGATCTTTTGTTAGGATCTCACCATCTACCACTAAGAAGGGATTTCTAGATAGTTTCCTGGACCAGGCCTGTTTTAAATTCACTGCACTCTCTGGGTTAATGAACAGCATGGCTCGGGATCAGAAGCCTGAGTGGCTGGCTCAGTAGACAGGGGCCCCCACGGGGAGAGTCCTGTCCCTCTGGAGGGCAGACTTTCCAGGCCCAGCGCAGATGCTGGAAGGGCCTGGAGGGCCAGGCCCAGCGCCGCGCCCCAGCCACCGTCCTTACCCTCACATCCTCCTGGCGGTCCGAGCGAGTCGCTGGCTGTTTCACCAATGAGGAAACGGAGGGTCAGGGAGGTTAAGTGAAGTAAGGGAGCCTGAAGAATCGCTAGTTCCAAGTGCATTTGGCTCTGGTTTCCCTGTAATTAATTGAGGACTCTTTTGGCTTTGGACTGGCACTCGGTTACATTTGGGAGTGGCCTTGCCACGCTAGGCGAGATAAGACCCCATTTTCTCCCTTGCCCTCCATCTGGCTGCCTCTGAAGCACCCCCACCCCCTCTATTCCCAGAGCAGCACCCCGGGATTATGTGGACAGCTTTCACTGTGCTGAGGGTTTTGGGTGGTAAAATTGGATTGAGTGGCCAGGTGTCATGTTATAAGTAGAATTTCCAAAATCGTGGTCTGGATTAGTGAGCTCAGTGGGAGTCTTCTCCAAGCAGGCCCCTCCCTTCCTGTTGGGAGCCCCTCTCTCGGGGGAGGGGCTGGAGGTGATGGGGCTCCCCCTTCCTCCCCCTCTCTGGCTGCTCCTCACCCCCCGCCACTCCTTGTGGACCTCTTACACCAGCGGTTGGTTCCTGTGCTCATCGTGGGGGGGGGGGGTAGCGTTTCACCAAAGGGGAATGGCCGTTCGCACCACGTTGGTGAAAACCAGCCAGAAACTCGGTTCAGCCGGGTGAATCTCCTTTGGGTCGCTGCCCTGCGTTTGCCTTAGGAAGGAATTTGAATGACTACTGTGAACAAAAGGAACAGCCTTCTTTTGAAAGAGGCTTTGGGAATGGAAGGGGAAGGGCCCAAAGTTGGGCGTGTCCTGCAGTCTTGAGGTGAGCCATGCTTGGTGATTAACTCACCTGAAAGGCGTCCAGAGCAGGTGATGCCGGGGCTCTGGGACTGACCTTGGCTTCCTCTAAGGTAAGGTCCCCACAAGGTGGAGATCTTCCTGAAAAACTGGCTTTCCTTTAATTACGAGATTACCTTCCTTCCCTACAATGCGTCTCTTCCTTTCATGAGCACGTGCGTGCTTGCGGACACAGGGGTGCCTGGGAAATCCCTGAAGCCTTGGCTGGTGTCCTGAGACCCCAGAGGGGCTGGAGGTGGTGGGGGGCCGTGTACTCGCTGCCTGGGCCTGTGGGTTCTGCCTGGTCTTCTGTGGGGGTGAGGGGAGTGCTGGGGGTGTCTTTTGACCAATGAGTCATGTCCACCCCCGTGTGCCGGCCCAGCTCCAAGTTGGGTAATGAGCATGTTGTGTGTGGAGCCCCCCCACCCCCGCCGCACTTTCCTACAGGTCTCCACTCGGCGGAGAAGGGTGGCTCCTGGGTGGGCCGCAGGCGGTCAGGAGCGGGGGGCCAGCTCCCTCCGCAGGCCTCTCACTGGCGTTCCTGCCGGACGGAGAAGGGCGGCGCCGCCTTCTGGGGCCCATCTGCTTGGACAGTGGATGTGGCCGGGTCTGCAGGCATCTGAGAAGGAGCTCTCTGACGTCCCTCGCAGTTTCATCATCCTTTGCTGGCTGGTCACAGCAGGCAGGCTCTTGACGGGAGCCAGGGTTTGTGGGTGGTCCCACATCCGGGGGGTGGGGATCCCTGGCTCTGCAGGAAAGCCTCTGAGCTTGGCACCCCAGGCTCTGCAGCGGCAGCCGAGGGCAGCCCCGTGGGCTCCCCACGCGCCTGGGCCCGTGCCAGTGCTGCGGGAGACCCTGTCCTCAGCCCGGCCTTTGTGTGGGCCCGGCCTCTCCCCACTCCGCCAGAATGCTGGCGCTTTCCACTCGGGGCTGAGGGTTTTTTTCCCTTTCCATACACACCATCCTTTCTTCTCATTTCTCAACTAAGCCTGGGATTAAGAATGCGGCTTCAGCTGACAAAAGCCAGGAGATTTCAGAATTAAAGTTGGAATTCGGGCTGTAATGATGTCTTCCTGAGTATTTAAGGAGGACTTTGAACAGTGGGTAATTTTTTCCTCCCTAATCTGCCCAGATGTGCTCCGAGTGTAGTGGACAAAGGGAGAAGTGCAGAGTGACTCGAGTGTCCTCTGCGGTAATTGTGAGCCTGCCGTGTTTGAGTGCCCTGTGTCCCGGGGCGGGAAGGGAGTGGGGCGGTGACGAACAGTTTGGGTGGCGCTCTTACGGTGCGTCTCAGCCCGGCCTGAGAGCTTAGCAGCCCCGCAGCGCAGCACAAACCACTTGAAACACACATGGCAAGTATAACTCTGGTGCTTTAAAAATGCTTCACGGCAAGGGAGATTAAAAAGGTTTGTTTTCCCCCTAATTCCTTTCATCTTCTCGAGCAGCAGCAGCAGTGGGGAAGGGGGTGTCCTAGGGAGGGTGCCCGGGGGTTCTTTGTCATTTGTGGGAAGGAGGCGGGCCAGTGCAGGGACCACTTTTCGCCCATATCTGTAGCTGGGAGCTCTGCAACCTGGTGGCTTCTGGGCCGTCCGGCTGCCCGCTCGGGGGCACTGGGCTGACCTTGGTGTTGTGTGTGCTCACGGGGGCGAGGGACAGGTCCCACTGAAATGTCTGCTCCCCCTCTCAGGGCTGAGACTGGGCGCAAGGAGGGACAGCCTGCCCTCACAGTCTCCAATACAGGCGACCCAAGGCATCGTCACCAGTGGGAGGTGGCGTCCGGAGGGACAGACGCTCCTAGAAGGTGTGGTAACGGAAAAGAGAGGCCTGCGGGATTTGGGGTTTGCTGACCCCCGCAGAGGACTTCCGTTTCTCAGCCTCACGTGGGGGTGGGAATGGGGCGCGCTGCAGGGTTCAACGAGGTCATATTTAGAAGGCGCTTAGAATAGGCCTGACACATCACAGGTGTTTTTAAAAATACAAACTAAATAAACAAGTGACTCAGCCACTCCTGCCCAGAGGTGCCGAGTGGGCAGCGGAGTGGTTTCCCCGGTGCCCCTTGCCTGCCTGTGTGGGGTGCAGGGTCCCAGCGCCCGCTGTGGGAGGCAGCAGGGCATGGACCCGCACGGGCGAGGAGGGGCTGGCTGGTTTTATCCTTGGCTCAGAAAGGATGGGTGAGTTTCGGGCATAGTGAGGAGGGGCTGGGGTGGGCGGTGGGGCTCCTGGTGCTGTGAAGACGAGCCCCGGAACCCTCCGTGCGTGGGCCAGGCCAGGGGCAGACCTGCTGGTCTGGGAGCAGCCTCCGCGCCTGGATTCCTGGGGCCGAAGCGATGAACTGGAGCCGGTCAGGAGGTTGTTTTTAGACCCTGGAATGTTACTCTGGATTAGGTCACTCCAGAAATGCCTAGTAAAATATTTACTTTCTATTTAAGACTTACTTTCCCTTCCCAGAGAAAAAGAAAAAGTGAGCCGTTCACTGCTGCCTGCCTCTGTCCGAGGGCGGCCGGGCGGGGGCCAGCACGCCTTGTAGGGGCCCCGGGACACACCGCTCTGCGCCTGTGCGCAGAGCAGACAGAGGAGAGGGCAGGGAAGGAGGCTGGACCGGCCCCTTCCCCTCTCCGGGTCTGAGGGTCGTGGCTCGGTCAGCGCGTCCGGAGCGCTGTGGGCCCTGGCCTGGCTCCTTGAGTTTGTCTCCCTGGCACGCGTTCGTCACTCGGGCAACAGCAGGGCTGCTGACTGGCCCAGGGCTCACTGGGTGGCCGGCTGGCTGTGGGCGTTCTGGCGCATCCATGACCTGGACCCGGAGGTGAGCAGCGCTCAGTCATGTCCTCCGGGCCGTTCTCTGCATCGCGGGGGCCGAGCTGGTGCCCACCGCGGCAGCGCCGCCTGGGTGCGGGCGTGAACCCCGGCGCTGCCACCGCTCTGTGCTTCCTGCTGGGCTCCAGGTGCCGGCAGGACGGGTCATGTGCTGGGAAGTGGGAGGTGGGGCTCAGGAAGACGTCCTTCCAGGGTCCCCTCCAGGGCGGGCTGGTCATTTCATGGGCCAGCAGTTTGTTTGGGCTGAATTCGTGCCATTAAAAAAAAAATCTCCCTTGGAAGCAAGATGGTGCACGATCATGTCCTTGGGAGGCAGCCCGTGCTGGAATGCAGGCTCGCTGGGGGTCAGTGGCCAGGAAGGCCTGGTTCAGCAGGCGAGTGTGTGTGGAAAATAAGGTGCGGAAGTTCGGGAAACGCTCGGGCAGCCCTGTTTGCACCATCGTTGCGGGTGTCACCGGCAGGAGCAGCAGCAACGTGCTGGGGTGTGTGGGGAATCAGTGCCGAGCACCCTTCCCGCCTCGGCCTTGGTCAGCTCTGCACAGCGTGTCGCACCACGGCCCTCGGGAGAGGAAGGTCAGGGTGTGCGGCGGTCCTCGGTGCCCTGTGAATCGGGGGGAGTGGTAGGTGCTGACACCCCGGGCCCCCCAGCCCTGCCCCAGGAGCCCACACAACAGTTCTGTGCCTTCAGCGAGAGAGGCTGGCTGTGGGCTTAGTGGTTTTCACTTGGGTGACTCATGCAATCCCCAGGGGTGCCCAGGTGTTTTGAGGGGGTGGCCTCTGGAGCAGGGGGCATCCCCAGGGCACCCCTGGCCAGGAATCTGGTCTCCTAGGGCTCCACCCAACGCCCCATGGAAGCTCCAGGTGGGGCCGGAACTTCTGTATTTTTAGCAGACTCCACCCAGTGGCTCTTACTGCAGCCAGCCCCTAGCCTGCCGGCAGCGGAGACTGTCTGCCTTTCAAAACAAACCACGCCCCCCACACACACCCACACCCTTGGGTCTGGTTTTTGAGCATTTGGCACAACAAATGATTGAAAGCTTTTCCGTAGCTTGGATACACCACCCACTTATCCCAAATCTGAATGACTAGATTTGAAAGTGGAAATAGGGATTTCTGCCCAACCCAGTCCGGGATCTTTTGTTTGTTTGTTTGTTTGTTGTTTGAAGAGGGACTCTCCACCCCCTTGCATAGCACCAGGCATTGCTGGGGCACGGGGCCATTTCTTGTGTGTGCATTAAAATCGGAATCGGGTCCCTGTTCTGATGCACTTGACATCTAACTTTCTTCACCATTCGGCACGGTCACTGACAGGAGGCTGGGCTGGTGTCACAGTTGACTGGCAAGCAGAGAAATTGTCTTCATGAAGTCAGTTTAATAAAATATGGGCCGCTCTATGAAGCACACTTCCAAAACCTAGACACCCAAGTGGAAGGTGGGTGCAGTGGTGTCTGATCTCGCTGAGCTTGAACTTGGAATCAGCACAAGGCACATCCACCCTGTTGCTCCCGTGAAGGAAGCCCCCCTCCGGGAGCTGGCCGGTGCCTGGAGCATGAGTCCGTCCTCACGCCAGTCTCCGGTTTGGGGGCGACACTTTCCGTCTCGGAAATGAAAGTAGACACGTCTCGTGGCGAAGCTTCTCTTCATCGGTGCGCCGTAGATTTGTGGGCTTCATCGAGGCGACAGCTTCTGTTTCCATGTAGGTGACGGCTTACCGTGGCCCTTTGCAGAAGCCCCTTGTGGCACATGCTTATTTCGTCCTTAGTGACCCTGCTATGAGACAGGGAGGCGCCGGGGTCACTTCCCGCTCAGGAATCGGCAGACCAGCCTCACCGGCACTGGGTGGGCTCACAGTTACTGGACGATGGGGTGGGACCTGGACAGATTACCCCACCCCCACCCCCCGACTAAACTGCACGTCCTTCTAACCCAGTTCTGGGAGTGACGGTGTGCCCAGATTTGAAGGCAGGGAGGGGACAGGGAGGCCCATCCACTTGGGAGTCTGGAGCCTTTGGTGGGAGTCACTCCTGCTCGTTGAAGGTGAACTTGAAAGCGCATGCGTGATGTCCTCAGACGAGAGGGACTTACAGGGCCTCCCTCTGCCCCTTGGTACGAGGCCGCAGTCTTGGGCACAAAGGATTTGCCCTTTCTGGTTTGGGGGACTCGCTGAGTTGCGTGCAGAGGCGTTTGCTATGAGAGAAACGACAGCCACTCCCTTAACTGTCACCTGGCACGGTGGCCCAGGGCTGGGGTGCAGGCCCTCCTGCAGGAGTCCTGAGCCCTGCTCGAACGTGGAAGCACAAGCCTCCGGGGATCGAGGAGCTACTTCGGGGGCTGCTGCTTCTGGACTCGGGTTGGCAAAGAAATGACTCCGCGATGGATGCTGCTTATGAGACAGGCGTGCCTGCCTGTCTCGTGCGGACGCCGCAGTAGGGGCTCAAGGCGACAGAAAGCGGGAGCGCGGACAGAGGCCGCCCCACCAGCAGCGCCGGAGTGGCGGGCAGGGACGCTGTGCTGTGTGCACTTCGCAGTCACGCCGTTAGGCGCTGCTTGGAAAACCACCTGTAAGAGGTTCGGGGGGAGCTTTATAATTTAGAAGGTTAAGTAAAAAATAGCTGTGTAATACTTCATGCGTAGGGTTTAACGTTTTTACATCACACGAGAAGGCAGCTCAGTTCGGGCTGGCCGGTGGAATCGTGTGCCATGACACCGGGATGGACTCGCGTCCTCAAAGTCACCCGTCGAAGGAGCCACTACTGGGTGCTGGGCGCCGGGCCCGACGCGGGAGCCACGGGGCCTACCCTGAAGTTCTGCAGAGCAGTGAACGGGCGAGAGCTGGGTGGGTCATTGCCAGGCTGCGGGGTCCGGGAGGGTGGCGAGCCCCTGCAAACTGAAAGAAGTTTGTCGTTGCTGAGATGGATCGGAGAGGCGCTGTGTGGTGCGTGAGGACAGAACCTCAATGTCCGGGTGTGCGCTTGGGTCCCAGACCCCACCCCGACTAGCTGCAGGCCTTGGGCAAGGGACCCACCTCCTTGTGCCTCTGTGTGCTCCCGGCGTGGTGGTGGGTGTTTGCACCCCCTCGGGGTGTCTGTGAAGGTTTAATGATGATGCACGGCAAACCCCAGACTCGCTTTGAGTAGATTCTCCGATGTGGGAGCTGTTTTCACTGGAGGACAGAATGAGGTGCGGGCGGTGGGAGGGCTGGGGCTGGAGATGCAGAGAGGGCCACGCGCCACGGCCACGGGCGGCCCCACGTGTAGATCTGCCTCCATCAAACATGGCATTTGAGAGCTGTGGCCGTGGCTCCTGGGGGAGGGGACCAGCCACAGCACCGCGTGGGGGCGGCGAGGGTGGAGGGCCTGTCAGAGGCGTGTTTGGGACTCAGACTGACAGGTCCAGGTGACCCCTGGCTGCGGGGCGGAACGGGAGAAGGGGGACTCTGCTCAGGTGCGTGGGTACTCAGTGGGCCAGTGATCGCATCCACCCAGTGCATCTCCGGCTGCAGCCTGAGTTCCGGTCTTCAGTTCCCGGGCACGGTCCTGCTGTGTCCTTCGGCCCAGATGATGGTGGGGGGCGGGGGGCAGGAAGCTATTTCGTTATTGTCACTTCCCTCTGCCTCCGAGTGGGCTGTCCCCAGGGGCACAGGGCCGTGGCAGCCCTCTAAGGGAAGGGGCCAGCCGAGGAAGGCCCGCGCTCAGCTTGCTGGGTCCCCTCAGCGCTGGCTGATTCCTGGCTTCTCTGCGCTGAGGCATGCCTGGGGTCTCAGTGCCACCAGACGGGGACCTGTTTGGCTGGGTGTGGGCCCTGGGAGGGGAGGAGCCCACAGGGGTGGACAGACTTGCGCGCAGGGAGGGCTGTGGCAGCCGCCAGCAAGGGCAGGCCCAGCCCCACAGGGAGGGGCCGCGGGATCCCGTCCGGCCCTCACCTGCTAACACGCGGCTTTGGAGTTAGGCTGACGGGCGTGTGAGGAGCCTAAATGTGATGGATGAACCCCCAGGTAAGAGCAATTAGGGAACATACTGGAGGGGAACCTCATTTTTCATTTCCTGGTCTCCAACTGCTGGGGGTGCCGAGTCCCTCCCCTGACACAGCTGTTTGCAGCGCAGCTGGGATTCTGCGGGATGGACCGCTTCCCAGGGAGGGCAGGTGAGGTGGGCCGGGCGTCCGCAGGTGTCGCCTCCTTTAGGTGGGAGGCCGCCCCGTCTGCGTGCGGCCGGTCACATGGTTTACGCCCAGGGAAACCTGTCTGCCTTTATTGTTTGTCCTGGTCCTTCTGAAGTTTTTGTGTGAGTCCCACACAGTGGGGCGGACCCCTTTCGGTGTGCGGGTCTGCGGGTCTTGGCCAGCGGTGTGTGAGCACCCCCAGGGAGTCCCCTTCCCCACCACGCATCACGTCCTGCCTTCTGGAGCAGAAGGGCTGGCCTCGGGTTTTGGGGGAGGGAGGCAGAAGTCCGGAAGGTGCCAGGATTTTCCGGGGCATCTGTGCTAGGATTTCACATGGTCGGGGAGGACGCCACAGTCACGGCAGGTGGACTTGCCTGGTGGCCCCGCCCCGACCGTCCCAGCGGCCCCCGAGAATGGAGGTGGTCGGCGCGGGCAGGGCAGGGCAGCGTGGCTGAAAGGCCAGCACCGCAGTCTGCACCTTGCCTGCCCGTCACACCCCCGGCCCCTCTCACAGAGGGCGGTTTGGGGTCCCCATCTCGGGCCTCCACACGGTACCCCGCCAGCCCCTCCTGGAGCAGGTGGCCCCTCTGTCCACTGGCTCAGGAGAGAGCCAGGCGGCGGGCTTCCTGCGTGCTGTGGCCCTCTGTTCCCGCGTGCCGGTCCGTGTTCCCGTGACTCCCCCCGGGGTACGGGGCGGGGGGCCATCCCGTAGGTCCCCCAGTCTTTTCCCGCGGGTGGAGGCCAGCCACCTTCTTGTGGGCAAGGAGGGTGGTCGGGCAACTCTGGGGGCCTGGAGAGCCTTCCCTGGGGAGGGCGGCAGTGGGGCGGGCCCCGGGGCACCCCACCTGGGAGCCAGAGTCCTGGGTGTCCGAGTGCCGGGCGGGGGTGCGGTTCCGACGCCCGTGCTCGGGCGAGCGTCCCCGGCTGCGCCCTGCGGACGGAGCCACCATGCACTTGCTTTCTTCATAGTCTTAATATTCTCTCATTTGCATTCATTTGTTGGGAATTTTAAGAAATGAGTCTAGGAATTTTAAGGTTACTATCTGGGGACGCTGCATTTATTAATTTTCTGGCGGTTGCTGGAAATGTCTTTTCAGTGCCCGTTACCTCGTGCCCCCCCCCCCCGTGTCCTGGGTGCTGTGGGCGGGCGACAGTGACGGCGGTCATCACGTGGGCGTCTCGTCTCGTGTGCGCCTTCGCTGTGTCGGGAAACCCTTGATGCCTGTGAGCCCAGGCTGAACGTGACCTTGCTTTTGGCCCTGAGACTCCCAACTTCACATCCTTGGCCTCTTCGGGGGTGGGGGTGGCTGAACCGCCACACAGCCTGTGCTGTGGAAACAGCGTGGGTACGTGCTTATTGGATCTGGGGGTCTTCAAGGCGCGAGGGGACTGGAGTCTGGGGTCAGTCGCTGAAAGGGGTGCACCCCGGCATGTCCTGGAGGCTTTAGGAGACGGTGGGACACAGGGCTGTGTGCACCAGTGTCCTGGGCCCTGAACGGAAGGGGTTGGTGTGTGTCCGCGTGGCCTGCGGTGTGTTCTCACCGCCCTCACCAGTGGGGAGACCCAAGTCCTCGCGCCCGACAGCACTTCCCTCCGTGGCCCTGGGTGGGGAGGAGGGGCGGGAACGTTGCCCAAAGGCTGGAATTGATTACAGGAAAAGCCCAACGCTGGAATTTATTAAACCACGAGGGAGACTCGTGTTTTATGTCCTGAAGGGCGTCAACAAGCACATTCAGTGCCACCCACAATAAAAGCCACCCGTGGGTGGCCAGCAGCGGCTGAGCCCCGGGCTGCGCGCTGTGAGGACAGCAGGACCACTGCTCGCGGTGGTGGAGGCGGCTCGGGCCGCTGGGGTCCTGCGCGCGCTGGGACTCCCCAGCGCCTGGCGGGGGCTCCACTCCTGTCTCCCAGCGTAGCTTCTAGAGGAGAAGCCGCTTCCCTTGGCTGGGTCCTGAAGTTCTGGTGGGCGCTGAGCGGCTAGCTCTTGTGTGCCCCGGCCCGGGCCAGGAAAACGTTCTGGAGGCTTGCACGTGACTGTTTCAGGCGGTCCTGTTAGGGAGGGCCCGTGGCCTTCGTTCAGGAATAGTGGAAACACTCGGTTTGGTGGCTGAGTGATGATGACAATAACAATAATGGCACAGCTGCTTTTTATTGAGTCCCAGGGACCTGCCAGGAGGGGAGAAGGTAAAGGCGTTGGGTCCGTCCCTAACAGAACAGCCCGTGGGCCGCTCACAGCCGGCTCAGCAACTGGTCGGGACACGGCTCTTTGGTGACAGCTGCTGCACAAAAACCTCGGAGGGGCTTGAATCAAAAGCCCGTATCTTTGCACCGCTCACCGACCGAGCGAAGCCGCGGATGCGCACAGGCTGTCGGGTTTCGTGAGCCGGGCCTCTCGCCCCCAGAATCCAGGTCTTGGAGTGAAGTTCAAGGTTCCAGAAGCTGACGGGCATTTCAAGAGGCAGGTGGCTTCTGAAAACACGCATTTTTGCTTACATTTGGGTAGTGCTTGGCTGGTCAGTTTTTTGTTTTTTTAATAGCCTCTGGCTTGGAGAAATTCTCCCTTCGGTGACGGTAATTATCCTTTCCTGATTCGTAAATTGACTGCAGCAGCCCGGTCAGGTCTGGCACATTTGATTATCCTCCGGCCTCCTGCCTCTTACTTAAACTTATTTTTAGCTCAGTCCTTGAGGCCTCGGTGTGAGACTGTGCATCTTGCGGTGTTTCCGAGCCGCCAAAGGTCGTGCTAATCAGCCCCATCCGGGGTTGCCTCGGGAGCGCTGCTAGGCTGGTGTGGCCACGGCCTGCTGACGGGGCCAGGGTTTGGTCTGGACGTGTCCAGGAGTGAACTTGACCAGCAGCCACCTGGATCTGGGCGCGCCACCCGCCTGGGGATGACAAGGGAGCGAGGTGCACGGGGGCACTGCCTGCCTGCGGTCCCGGCCTGGCCCGGCTGGGAGGAGGCAGGAGAACGGGCCGCCGACCTGGGCAGGGCCCGTGCCCGGGGCTTCGCTGCGGGTGAGTTAGCGCTGTGCCCCGCGGCCCTTCTTTGTGAAGCCGGTCCCCGGCCTCCGTTTGTGCATCAGTGAGAGCAGCGTGGCTGCCTTTGGGGGCTCGGGTGCCCTCGTCCCGCCCCCTGGGCCTTCTCTGCCTCCGAGTCTCAGAGCCAGCGGCCCTGGTGGACTCCCGGATGTTTTCTGAGCCTTACCTCGAGAAGAGAATAAAAGCCTTTTGGTGCTTGATTTGATGTGTTTGCTGGAAGGTTAGTACAAAAGCAGGAAGGAAAAAGTGTGTTGGAGGTGATTGCGAGACGGGCAGAAGGTTATTTACGGCCTTTTGCTGACAGTCCCTGTTTAAAGGAATTCCCTGTGAGAGTTATGAAGCCTTTCCAATTTATTGTCTTTCCAAGTGTAAGGTAAGCAAATAAATAGGTTATTCTCTTTTATTATGAACCGAGCCTGTGTGGGATTAAAAATGAGAGGAAGCGGGCTCCGTTTTTCCAGCCCAGTGTGTTTCTGGAATTTGGAAAGCATCTTGGAAAGGCTTTGTGTTTTGTTTCTGGCCGGAGCACATTGTGCATTTAAAAGATAAAGTCTGACCCTTGATACTGCCTGCTGCTCCCTCCCCATCCTTGAAGAGAGCCAGCTGCAGCCTGCAGGGACGGGCTGGACCTTGAGGGCCAAGGTCCAGCCCACCGTGGTCGCCAGGGACTCACAGGCCCCTTGGGACACCGGGTGACGGGTGCCCACAGTCCTGCCCTGGGTTTGGCCACAGCCACCTCGTCCGGAGGGACCGCCGTAGGCCCATGTCGTAGCCCAAGACAGCCGTTTCCGATCGCACTGCGAGCTTTTCCCTCCTGACCCTTCTTCCTCTGTCACCCTGACTTCCCGGCCCTTCTTCTTTTTAAAGCCTTCCCTGGAATTGTTGGTGCCCTTGGCGCCTTGGTGGATTGCGATGATTGAGGTTAAAGATTGAGCACAGGAACTTGAGGCCTCGTTATAAATAAACAGCTTGTGTCCCAGTAGTGACGTCAGTGCTGAAGATTTGGGGGAAAGTTGGGTGACCTGCCCCCTGCCAACGGTGGCCCCTCCCTTTCACCGGGGCCTGTGGGGAGTCGCTCTTCCGCAGCCGAGGGCGGTGCCACCGGCCAGGCTTCCTGTTACCCTCGTGGGAGGAGGTCCGGGGCCTCGTGGAGGGACCCTGGGGTCTGGAGCCTCTGTGAAGGGGGCGTGTCCTGTAACAGATCGGGGTCCCAGGCCATCAACCCCTGGCATGTGCCGGGGACACAGCGGCTTCAGGGTCTCAGCAGGGGGGGCCCTGGAGGTGCCCAGGGCAGAATTCTGCAGGAATGCGTCTTAGGGGTCATTTTCCTTTCTGACAGCATTCTCCCCGGTGCCTGCAAGGACGCTGGGCCTTTCTGTCATCTCGAGCCTCGGGGTGGGGTGGGGTGGGGTGGGGGTGGCAGAGCAGTGTGGCCAGTGCCGTGTGGGACGTGCGGTGGTGGCCTGGACGAACCTGACCATGTCCTGTCCACCAGGAGGGGACCGCACAGCCAGACTGCGGTGGTGGGCAGGGAGGGGCATACTGGTCCCAGACTGGGAGCCGGGCTCTGTCTGCACGTTGACATCGGGGAAGGCCTCGAAGGAGCTGGGGGTCTGGGCCGCGGTGGGGACGTCACCTGGGCTCCCTCCAGCTAGTCCTCCCTCAGAAGCTGCCCCACCCCCTGCCCCAGCCCTGCAGCCCGTCCTCGGCTCTCCCACCTGAACCTGAGCTCACCTGGGAGCTTTGAAGAAAGAGGTAAGCCCGGCCCCGCCCTCGGAGCTGAGTCCGTGGTCCTGGGTGCAGCTGCCTTGGGCAGTTTTAGAAGCTCCCAGATGATTCTCCTGGGCAGCTGGGGAGGGAACCAGGCCCCACCCAGCAGCCCTCAGCTGAGGCCACTTTCCTTTCTGCCCGCGGCCCAGAAGGCAGGGCCCAAATTGGGCAGGTGCCGACGACACTGCGGCACAGACTGGGGCAAGGGCAGGCAGGGCTTCCCGGCTCCTCGGACATGTGCCTGGCGGGACAGGCACGGCTCTCCTGCAGGGCCGGGTGCCAGGCGGCTGGTGGGGGCTCCTCGCCGGGGGGTGTCCTGGGCAGACCTCCCATCCGCAGGTGAGGGGCCGGTGAGGTGGGGCGGACTGACGGTGGGAGAGCCGGGTGCCGGGTCCTGCCACCCCAGGGCCCTCCTGCCCGAAACGGGAAAGCTGGCGTGCGTCCCTCCCTGAAGAAGGGACGCCTGGAGCCACAGACTCTTCCTGCTGCAGTCCGTGTGCAGCTGGAAGGAGAGCGAGGCTGTTGCCTCGGATACAGAGCTGGAGGGCCTGACCCCGGCCTGCAGGCCTGTTGGGGGTGTGCGCCCCCAGAACCTTTCAGGAGTCGAGGAGGTGGGTGGGAGAGGGTTCTGTGTGCATTTTTGTGGGGAAGGAAAGAACCCACCTTCTGGGGGTGGGTCTCGGGAGTCTGGGACCTGATGCTGCTCACAGCTGCGGTGGGGGGGGGTGGTGTTCTGTGGGTGGGCCGGGACAGGAGCGAGCGGGAAATAGGTGCGGTGGGGGCTGAAGGGGGAGCAGAGGAAATCCTGGAGGCCTTTCCAGAAATCTTGCTCCTGGGTTAGCGGGCTTTTGTGGAAGACTACTTGGGGGGGAGTCAGGGGTGGGTGCCCAGCTGGAAGTGAGCACCTGGTGACAGGGTGGCACTTGGACCGAGGGAAAGAAGACTCCTCTGGTGGGACCCAAGTGGATGGGGGTGCCCCCGGCGTCTGCCTCCTAATTAGCAGTGGGGACGAGCCGAGGTTCCCGGTGCCCCCACGGGGTGGCCAGTGCAGCGGGGGCAGGAGGTGTCTGGCCAGCCGGCGGCCGAGAGGCCCTGAGTGGGGGCGGGGGCGGTGCTGACTTAGGCTCCGGGCCGGGGAGGGGATGAGGGAAAGCACAGGGCTCAGGCCAGAGGCCCTGGTGGCTGATTCCTTCCTTGAGCCGCTGAGAGAGGTGGCACCTGTGGGTGCTGGGTGCTCGCTCATCTGACGGGTTCTCCTTGCTCTGGAGGCCGGCGGCAGCGTCCCAGCTCGGTCCTTTTGGCCCTTCCTTCCCCTTGGGAGCTCGGTGGCCCTCCCTCACTGAGGAGGCTCGGAGAGATGGAGGACCGATGGGGTCGAGGTGCTGAGCAGGACCCTGCTGTGACACGCCCCTGCCCTCCGGGGTGAGGCAGGGTGGCGGGGAGCAGAGCGTCCTGGATTCTCCGGGCTCCCTCCATCTCATCCTGCCGCACTCCTGCACCCTCGGCCTCTGCCGCAGGTGGTGAGGGGTCTTCCCCGGGGCACCCTGGAGCTGGACCCAGCTGGGGTCTCCGCGCCCACGACTGGGGAGTGATAACACGTGCCGGATGGGTGGCCTCCGGAATGAAAATACTGGGCTGACCAAAAAGTCTGTAAAATGAAAGACACGTGTTTCATTTTCACCAATAACTTCATCAGTTTGGATATTTTGAGTGTGTCGGCTCTGTCCTGCTGTTGCCTTTTAGTGGGTAGAGGCCAGGGAGCTGCTGAACGTCTCCCAGTGCAGCAGACGGCCCCACAGCAGAGAGGTGTTTGGCCAGAGTGTCAGCGGTACAGGAAACTCGGAAGCCACTTCGGACACATTGGACCAGCCACAGCACCTTCTCCGCACACCACACAGATCTTTGTTTGCCCGTCAGTTGAGTTTTTACCTTTCTTGAAATAATAACACATAATGCGTCAAAAATGTTGCTTATTTTCTTCCATCTTCAATAGTAAAGTGGCTGCCCCCAAATTCACCAATTTGGATAAGCTTTCTTTAAATGCACACTGATACTACAGCTGTGCACAGTACAGCCGCACAAAATTATTTCAAAGGAAGTTAAAGACGGCTAAGCACCACGAGGTCCCTCGTACAGAAGCAAGCTAAATGAACTCTTCGGCCAGCCCAGTAGCAGTGGGTTTCAGAGTCTGGCGGTTGGGGGCTGCAGGCACAGTGCGCGGGAAGTGGCTGGGCCTCCAGCGCGCGTGGGTTTCGAAAGCTTGCCTGTGTTCCTTCTGATAACACGCTTTAAAATCTGATCTGGGGTCTTTTTTGCTTCTTGCTTGATACCATACCAGTGAAGTCTCAGATGCTTCCATGTGCCTCTCCTTCTGGAACCAAATTTTACTGCCCAGGCCAAAAAGAGAGTGGAGGTCCTCCAGTCTCGGCCACAGCCAGGAAGTGGCTGCCAGACACTCCGAAGCCAGTGAGTCATGTGTCGGCGCGCACGGTGGGGTCGGGGAAGAGGAGAAGTGCGCTTGCAGGAGGCAGGCACTTCCTTGTCTCCACGGAGCCCGCGGTCGGAGAGGTGGGCACGCCGTGGTTTACGGAAGTTACGAGGCTTTGGGGTTTGAGCAACTCTGAACTGGTGCGTTTTGGTTTATTGTCTTCAGGGTAAAAATGTCCATTCGGAAGACCAGTCCAGCCTTTTATGGTGATGGACAGTTTGCAGTTGCGTTCACATTACGGCATCCAGACAACCAACCACCTGTGTTCAGGTGGAGCAGGCAGAGGGCTCCGAGGAAGTGACCGCCCAGATCCCCCTGGAAGACGTGGCCCTGCCTGCCTTTCTCCGGGCGGGGGGGGTCCGTGTTTTTCCTGGCCTCCTGGTCCTCGAACACTTGGGTTTAACAAAGTGGGAGTAAGCTCACGGTTGAGCTTGAACCTGGGTACCGCTTTCAGAGTGATGACAGGATGGAGACACGTGAGAAGATGGGTGACCAGGCCCTGGACGGGTCTGCACCACCTTGGCTTGTATCCACCCCCGGCTGTACCCCATCCCCAGATACTCCCAGGAGGCTGAACTGGATGCTTTGTCCATGCTGAGATGGATAGAGGCAGGAGGCTGCCCTGGACAAGAACTGGACCAGAAATCTGTGTGTCCTGTCCTGTGACTGTGACGCACATGCTGTACACATTTGTGCGTACACCAGTGTGCCCACGTTTGCGCACACACCAGTGTGCCTGGTGCCTGGCGGGCTGAGCAAGATCCAGGGGTCCAGAGCTCCCCTCTTGCTTCTTCACTCACAGTCCAAGGCACTGTACGTGGGAAGTCCAAGGTGCATGGGAAGCAAGCTCAGGGCCAAGGTCAGGTCTGTGGGCCGTGGTGAACCCCTTGAACTGAGACATCCGTTCTGACTTTTCTCTTTTTGTGGCATCTGTCACTTGCTGGAAAAGAGTTTGTTTTCTGGGACTGGCACTCAAAGTATCATTTTGCACCATACCATTAAAATTTTCAGAGTGTTTGCTGATGTGTGTGTATTGAAACTAAATCCGTTCCCAGATGATGCGAGAACAGTGCTCTGCTGTTTACTTATCGGATTCTTGTTTTTGATATTTTCGTGCATCATCTGTTCTCACTCGAACGCTGTGGAATTTGTTGGTGAAGTGTTATGCATTTCAGTGACTTCTTTTAATTCAGATGAGTTGGTAAGAATATTGTAGTCAAGGTGGCTTTGATTAGCAGCAAGCTCCATCCCTGAGTCTTCAGCCAGTGTCTCCTACTCCAAGGTGACTTGTTTGTGGTTCCTTTTGTCCTCCATTACGGTGGAGATCTGAGGGAGGTGTCCGGGGGCTGGGAGTGGGGCCCCGGGGTCAGGTACATGCGCAGACCCTGAGTGTGCTGGTGGACTTGTGCTGGCGGAGGCGCACGCCTGCACCCCAAAGCCCCGTCCAACTCCAGAAAGTCCCTCCGTGCCTTTCCCGGTGGTGCCCCACTCCTGTGGCTCCGATCACTTCAGACCAGCGCTTCCCAAGGTTCTTGGCACCAGGGACCGGTCTCGTGGAAGAGTTTTTCCAGGGACCAGGGTGGGCAGGAGTGGTTTCCGGATGGGTCGAGCGCATGTCATTCAAGCTCACCTCCTGCTGTGCGCCCCCTCCCCCCCATCCTGACAGTCCTGGGCCAGTTCCGGCCCGGAGGTTGGGGACCCCTGCCTGTTGCAGACAGCCACTTTTTAACCCCCGCATGATAGATTTTGCCTGTTCTAGGGGTGATGTGATATGAAGTCTGTGTTGTACGTGCATGCACGTGTGTGTGTGCAGTGTTAAATAGATGTGTGTTGTGCCATCCACGCTGTTTTGCAAACGCTTTTTCTTACCTCAACATGATGTTTTGTGGTGTGTACACGTGCTGGCTTGGATTGGTCGCTTGCTCCCTGCTGCCCGGTGCGTCGTGTTTGCCGAGGGGACCCGCGAGCCGCCCACTCACCTGCTGGTGGGCACGGGCTGCCTCTAGCCCTCGGCTATTCTGCATAAAGCTACTGTGGACTATTCTCGTACATGTCTTTTTATGGGCATATGTTTTCATTTCTCTTGGATAAATTCCTAGACGTGGAATTGCTGAGTCGTGGAATTAGGTGTATGTTTAGTTTTATAAAGCAGCTATAAAATTTTACACTGCTACCAATCACGTATGGAAAACAGAGCTATTATTTTAAACCGTTTAACAAGAGGTTGCCTCTCTGCTGGAGGGGTGGAGGGCGAGTGGGTGGGGCGCCCTCCCGGCCCTCATTCCTCCCAGCGCCCAGCTGGGGGCGGGCTGTCGGGTTCCCCTGCTCCGGAAAACGGAGCCCTCTTCACTCACACGGGCCGCTCTGCTTGGGCCTCTCTTTCCCTGGACATCCGGAACGATGACTCGATTATTGATTTGTCCTGGGCCATGCCTCTCCCTCCCCCTGCCCCTCTCTCCCCCCACACTCCGTGCTCCCCAATGGAGGGGGATGGGGGCTCGGCTTCCTGGTGTGCTCCTGGTTCTTGTAAGCAGCCGGGCCCGCCTTCCTGTATCTGTGACTGGCAGAGGCTGGTTTCCTAGGTGGTTTTGGCCTGAGGACACCGGCTGAGCGCGTGTTCTAGGTGGCTGTGCAGGTCAGGCCCCGTGCGCTGGGTCGTCCTAGACTCCACAGCCCGAGGGCGCTGGCCGCACAGGCCTCGGCAGGGCTGGCGGCTTCCCCAAGACTCTCGAGGGCCCGTGGTCCTGGAGACGTGGTTTATAGGACTCTCAGAATGGGGATTCCATTTCACTCATTTATATCCTGCCTCTTTTGAGAAAGTGCTTGAGGACTCAACGAAATATAGGGTTCCCAGAAGGGGATGAGGTTGGGGACGGGCCAGAGGTGATCAAAAATGCAGACACAGCCCTGGCTGGTGTGGCCCAGGTGGTTGGAGCATCCCGTGCTCCAGGAAAAAAAAGGGGTTGTGGGTTCGATCTCTGGTCGGGTGCACGTGGGAGGCAACCAGTTGATGTTTCTCTTTCACATTGATGTTTCTTTTTGTCTAAAATCAATAAACATATTTCTAAAAAATGCAAACACAGCAACCACAAGTACCAGGAGAGTTGGCTGTGAACAGAGACGCCGTAAGTGGAACATCTCTGAGTTTACAGAAACAATGCGTGTCCTTGAGCTAGTCACGATGAGAAGTGACTCACGAGGGAGCTGTGTCCCGGGGTGGCGAGTTCTGCTACTCACTGAGGTCTGGTAACAAGTGTCAGGCCTGGGTCCCCACAGCTGCCTCCGCCCGGGTCCATCAGAACAAGCCAGCAGCACAGTGTGGAGGGATGTTTCAGGGACATTCGTTCTGCGAGGAGCCGTCTAGGGGTGCTTGCCTGTGTGTGCTCCCCTGTGTGTGGGGGGGGTGGGAGGGACAGCTGGGAGACAGGGGCCCCTGAGGAGACTGCTGGCCGTGACCGTCAGGTCCCCACGGGCTCTAGGGCGTGTGGGTGTGGAAACGTGTATAGACGTGTTGGGGGGGGTGGAGAGATTACAAGGAAGGGCCCACAGCAGGCTCCACGCATCACGTCGGGGCCTGGGGAGCTGACACTGCGCAGGCGCGTCGTACTGGTCGCCCGGCGCGGCCCCTCCGCTCTGGGTCGTCCACGGCGGCTGCTGCTCCCGCTTGCTTCTCACAGAAACGACACCCAGCACCTTCCTGCTGGGAGAGGGGAGGCATGGGCTGCACCGTCCCCTCCAGAGTTCCCCGAACCCTCGGCGGTGACGAGGCTTACGTTCCCTAAGGAGAAACTGGGGAGGACCGGAGTGCGAGGTTTCTCTGTATCTCTGAGGGTTTCAGGAGGAAGATCCTTCTGAGCTCTGCGTGTAAATATAGCACAGTGTTTGCTACCAAGTTGGAGAGTAAGCGGTTCAATATGTAGGTCAGTGACTAGGAGAGAGAGTGCCGGGCGCTCTTTGCCTCTGATGAGCCCGGTCTTAGGATCGGGCCGGGGCGCTGTGCCCGAACCGGGCTGCACAGAGCTCAGTGCGGTGTCTGGGAGGGACACTAGGAATCACGAAGGGACGCCCTTGCCCCCTTAAGGCATTAGGGGTGTGACTTGGTGTTGGGCCCTGTGGTTTGCAGCCGGCTGGCCGGCCGGTGTTGCCGTGGCGACACCCACCGCCCCGGGGGGCATGGGCAGCGATGGGCCGGGCCGCTGCCGCGCTCCCGGGCAGATCCACGTCGGGGAAGGGGCGGGGGCCGAGCCGCCTGGGGATACATGCCGGTAGTGTCTGGGCCTGGTGCAGACGCAGTGTTTGGAATTGCACGCTGAAAGGAAACCGCGTCCCCTTTGAAGGTGCGTGACATTTAAGAGATCTGTAGCAGGAGACAGGCTTGACAGCTTCGAATTAGATTTGAAAGAGTTTTTCTTTGAGGAAAGAAAATGATTACTTCTGTTTTAAATGTCATTGCGAAGACATAAACATGGTTAATCAGATTATACACTTAGTTTATGTGGAGTGTGGTTTTTATTCCCGCGGAAGGGTCGCTGGTTATGTCTTCACAGCCTTGAAAAGCCGGGCAGTGTTGGTGATTTGAAAGCAGTTCAGCTTTTTGAGTAAACGACTATTTAAGGGTTTATAGAATCTGGAAAAAAAAGTGTCATCATTGAAATACGTTTTCGTCTGCACACTTGTACCTGAGAGCACCGTTTGGGGAGGGGGAGGTACTTCTGCTGTTGTCGCTGGGAGACGTGAAGGATCCACTCCTGTCCAGCGAATTGAAGAGAGTGACCCTGCAGGCGTTGAAGGCAGAATCCGCGAAGGTGCTGCTGTGATTCTCTTCTTTCTGCTTATCTGACTCAGCAGGGAGTTACGGGCAGAGCTGGGGCAGAGCTGGGGCGGCCGAGCCAACAACCCTCCTTAAAAGGGAGGCCGAGGGGACCTGGGAGGACAGAGGCAGAGCGCCAGGAAAGCCCTTTAGGGCGCTCCAGTGTGGGGAGTTCTGTCGCAGATGCCAATGGCACGTCGAGGGCACTGTCCAGGGCCCCAGGCAGCTGGACAGGCGGGGCTAGCTGTGGCTCAGCCCTGACCCTGGGGGTCTGCTAGGGCGCCCCAGCTCCAGAACTTTCTCTGAGGGAACCGGGTGTTGGAAGGCGGCCAGCCCAGCGCGCAGCCGTGTGCGTCAGCCGGGGACGGTCTTGGCCGGTTCCAGCCTGCGCCTGTAGTTTCGATTTGGCCGGGCCGGGGCAGGGAGCCCTGGAGTCCAGTGCCTGTGTGCCCACTCACCGGCACAGTGCGGCCCGGGGCCGGCTCTGCGTCCGCTCCAGGGCTGCGGGCAGGGCGGGCACCGTGCCCTCCCCCACATGGGACCCTGGGGAGCCGTAGGGACCTGGCAGCAGCTCGGAGGAGAAACCAGTCCGCTGTGCCCGTTCCCAGGAAGGAACTTACGCAGCCAGCTGCTTTGCCAAGTGCAGCACAGAAGGTCAGGGTTCAGGAGCCGGGAGCTCGGCCCCTGGGGCGGAGGTGGGCTGCTGGTTGCGGTGCCCACAGGCAGGGCCGGCTGCTTCCAAACCCCGGTCCGCTGGAGACGGGGCCTGCCCTCTTCACTGGTCACCACTGGCCAGACAGACAGACCCCAGAGGGGCCCAACCTGCCTGTCAGCGTTGTGGTTACACTGGTGATTTTGAGGCATTCGTGGAATTGCACGTGGTTCTTAGGGAAGTGGGCCCTGGACCTAGTCTCCCCAGTGGGAACATGTTTCACAGAGGCAGTAGCATGACCAGGCAGTGGACATGGATCGAATCCACGGTGGTCAGGTCTCCCATGTTACATTTGTGTGGGCGCGTGTCCACTGCTGCGCAGGCGTCGCACCCGTGGGCTCCGTGTGCACCGCCACGGTCAGGACACAGAACGGTCCCTTCACCGCAGGGACCTGCTGCTGTCTGCCCGCAGCCACACCCACCTCGGGTGGCAGCGCAGGTCACGGCCGACTCACAGGGCTGTGCGCCGTGCTGGCCGCCGGCCCAGCCCCAGCTGCTCGGGGAAAGTTCCAGAGTTGGCGCCCAGCCCCGGACCCTGGCCGCCGCCAGCCTGCTCCCCGTCTGCGTTCAGACCGTCCTGTAAGTGCGAGCGGGCGGTGTGTCGCCTTTTGGGGTGGCGTTTGTTGTCACGCAGGACAGTTCCCTTTGAGACCCATCTCGTCGTGGCACGCGCTCCCACGTCGTTCCTTTTTCTCCGTGAGGGACGGTCCGTCCTCGGGGATTTTGACCCAGTTTCAGACCAGGACCCTGGACTCCTGAGAGTTGCAGAACAAGCCCTCCGGCTCGGCATTCAGGGAAACCGGGCGTCTCCGGCCTCCGTGTAGCTGGCCCGTTTCTCCCTGAACATCCGTGGGGTGGTTTGGAGCAGCCGGGCCACGTGGGCGTGGCCGGCTGGGGGACCTCGGAGCGCCGCCTGCACCCGGTGAGTCCTGTTCGCCTGGGTTGTGTGTGTTTTGCATTTGCGCAGCATGGACTGAGACATGTGCAGAGCCGGGACTTGGGAGAACGGGTTTCGGGAAGTTGCCGCTCGGTTCGCTAGCAGCCCTGCTCTGGCGGCAGCACCCGGGTGCGGGCCCGAGCGGTGGCTTCTGGGGGAAACCCGGGCACCTGCGTGGCCGTGGTCTGCTTCCGTGGTCTGCTCAATTATGAGTCCCGAGAATCTCGTTCCAGGCTGAGGTTCGGACCGGTCCTTCCTCCAGGAAGCACATTGGCCCTGGGTTTTGAACGTACATATGCGTGTGTCCTCACATCCATCACACGAGTGAGGCGGCGTTTGTGGGTTGCGAGCCCTGTGCACACGCGTGGTGGGCGCTCGCCTGTACTCTGGGGACCAATGAAACGCCCCGAGTGCTTCAGCGCGGGTGGCGGCTGGTTCCGAGTTCCCAGGGTCATTGACCTGATGCCGGTGAGTCAGTAGCCTGTGCACGCGCTCCCGAGGGGCCCTGCGTTCCCTCACGGTGTTGGGGGTGGGGGGTGACCAGCTGGGTGGGCCCCGGGCCGGGCTGGTGTTCGGCCTCTCTCTGGGTCCCGGATTCCTCTGGGTGAGGGGTGCAGCCTCTGTGCCGGGGCTGTCATAGCGGGGTGGTCTGACTCCGGTCAGATGGGGAGGGCTCTCCTAGTGTGCGTCCCAGGCCGCCGGGGGTCTCACACCCCCGTGAAGTAGTTCTGACTGCGTGCTGGGCGGGGAGCAGAAAGGACCGGGTCAGCATCCACGCTCCCTTTGTCCTTGGGCCCTGGTTCCCCATTTCTGGGCGAGACGCCCTCTGAGGTCTCGCCTTGCTCTGAGGTTTGGTCTTAAAGTTTGTTTCCCCGAGAGGAAGTGTACGTTGGGCCGTGAGCTGACCTTCCGTTGCGGCGCGGGCGCTTCGCTCACCCCGGTGCGCCCGTTGCTCTGCGCCACGCCCGGCCCCGCGAGTGGGTCTCACAGACTGACTCGTCCTGTGTGCAGGCCCGGCCTCCGCCCTGCTGGGTGGCAGTGGTGTGCTTCGTTTTCAACAGGGGTCTCCCCCAAACCTTGGGGTGTGGGTTCTTAATTGAGTTTGAAGGAAAGCAGAACCCCGTTTCCCTCGGACTCTGGGTTCTTGGGTTCACCTGGTTGTGTTAGTGACGCACCGTGAAATGCTGAGAGCGGTTGGCTGGGTGCGTCCGGGGTGCCAGGCAGCGTTGCGCGGGATCCCCTGTGGTTTTCGAAGGAGGTGCTAGAGGGGCCACTAAGGGTCACGTCTGGGGGTCCTCGGCGAGGAAGAGAAGCTGAGGGTAAGGGGATTTTTCTAGGCCGCTCACGCACGGCCTCGTTCAGGTCATCTCCACTGTTCGTGTGTCTCAGTGCCCCAAGGTCAGCATCGGCCTCTGCCCCTGCACCCCGTGGAGCTGCCCGCGGGACAGCCCGAGGCAGGGGAGCCGTCGGCGCCTTCTCCAGGGCTCCGAGGGCTGGGCTGAGGTCACCGCGGGGCAGGCAGGTCCCAGGGGCTGCTCCCAGCCCCTGTGCATTGTCGTACTTGACTTCGTCGCCCCGTCCGGCCGTCCGGCACTCTGCATGTAGCCCATCCACCCTAAAGCTGGTCACTCTTCTCCACAGTGATGGTGCGTCCGGGCTTTTGGGCTCGGCACTCGGTCTTCGAGTCTGGCTGCACTTTTTTCTCTTTCTTTAATGTTTCTCCCTGCTCCTGCAGTCTAATCTGCGGCCAAGAACTTGGCTGGGGCCCGTTGAGAAGCCTGGCCTGCCTTGGCCTGTTCTGCCCCAGAGGGCCCTGGGGGCGGGGCAGGGACAGGTGCTGAGCCTCTCCTCGTTGCGTGGGTGCCCCCGCCCCCAGGCTCACAGGTCTCTGGAACGCACAGACTTGCACGTTAGGGTCCCCGAGGGGTCCCCAAGGGGGGGGTCTGATCTGAAAGACGTGTTTTAAACACCACCTCTAATCTTAGCACGGAGAAGTAGCTTTCACCACTCCGGGTGCGTTTCACGTCTCTTGCACATGTGTACGTAACAGAGACGGAACTCACTGCTTAAAGGGCATTTAAAAACTGATGTGTGAGACTCGGCCTGCCCTGTGTTTTGTACTAGTTTTCCCACGTGGCCCGTACGTGGGTTTCCCACGTCGCTGTGCGTGTTTGGATTCAGGAAGGCCGATCTGTTGAGGACAGCACGGGAGCTGTGGGCGGGACGCGATGGCTGAGTGTCCGCGGTGGTCAGGAGAGCGGGCTACTCAACTGTTTCCTTCTTATTTGGCATCTCAGCTGGTTTCTTCTCGTTACGTCAGTGTCGACCACTCCTCTCATTTCTCCCCGGGGTAGAGTGGGGGGGTAGAAGGTTCTGGGAGGGCGCCCCTCCCCCTCCCCACCCCCACCGAGGGTAGGGGTGTCGGTCTCCCGAGTCCCCAGCGTGCTGCTCTGTCATCAGTGGGGACTGCTGACAGTGTCAGCGCAGAGGTTTTGGGTCGCTGTGCTGAGCACCAGGAGGGCCGGGCCCACCGCCTGACCCTGTGCCCTTTGCCAAATGGGGTGTCAGTGGGGCACCCAGCGGAGAGGCACTTGGAGAACGCCTCTTCCTCTCCACGCCCCCTCCTCCTCTCTAGCAGGGACCACACCCAGGCCAGGGTGCTCTTTTGAGGCGCCCTCCCGGTTCCAGGGGCTGAGTCCTCGGCGCCCGTCTCTCCCTCCGCCCCTTCCTTCCGGTGGGTTCTGGGCCGTTTCACGGAGCTGCGTGCGCCTCGGCTGGTCCTGTCCTTGTTCGGTGATATTTGGAACCAGGCGAGACCATGGATGAGACACCTGCGGGTGTCTGATTTACACCTGTTTGCCTGTCGCTGGGCCCCCACATGGGGTCCCCCCGAGGAGGACCCCTTTCACTCCTCTGGTCCTTTCTGAGGGAAGAGGGCAGCTTCCCGCGGGCAGGTGGGGACACGGCCAGGCCTCCGTGGGGGCCGAGGGTCCGGCGCGGCTCGGACCAGCTGCTTTCACTCCCCCAGCCACCAGGCTGTTTGGGGTGTGGGAGCGCAGCTCGGACTCAGAGAGTGACTGACGTGAGTCACCAGTGGGTGGGCTGCTGCCCTCGGAGCCTCCTTCCATTGCTTTCAGAACTTGGCCCGCGCCGGGCCTGATCAGCGGCACCCATGTATTGATTTGCTCTCCGTGTTTATTTCTCCGGTCGTTGCCAAGGCTCCCCACCCCCCAAACCTGGCACGCTCGTGTCTTGTTCGTCTCTCCGTGGCTGGAGCCCGGCTCCCACGCCGTCTGCAGTCCGACGGCCTCCGCAGGGCACGAAGGGTAACCGCTGGAGCCGGGGCGGAGGGACGGGTGCACGGACAGACGGACGGACTGCTCGAGGGACAGCGTGGGAAACAGCCTGCCCTGTTTTCCTTAAAGGGTCGAGCTCCAGGTCTTCGCTCACGGTTTTCCACGGGCTGTCCTTGTATTTGAAGTCAGGGTGTCTGCGATCTTGGCCGTTGGGTCTTTTCACATTCTTAAAACTCAAAACCAGCTGAACACAATTAATATTACAAAACGTCCACAAACGTTCTCCCACAAGCACTGTGTGTACGTTTTCTGCCTGGAGGGCATTTTCTTGCTGAACTCGAGACTCTCGGACCCAGAGAGGGGGGCGGGGAGGTCGGGGGGCAGTTGTAATGACGTGCTGATTTGACCTCAAGTGTCTGGTGCCAACGTGGGCTTATATGGGACATGGAAAAAATTAGCTCTTAGGGTGGCGGCTTTCCTCCCCCTGAATAAAGGGCGATTGTTTCAGGGCGAGTGGATATGGTTTATTTGTCATCAGGCAGCAGCCAGTGGCACCGGAGCCTGGGAGGGGACGGCCCCGCTGTGGCCTGGCGGGAGTGTCTCAGGCCTCGCCGCACTGACTGTGTCCTGCCCAGCGCGCAGAGGGCCTTGGTTTTTCTCACGTGGCACCCAGCCCAGAGATTTCCACCAGCTTCCCCCCGATGGGCTAGGCCTCTCGGGGGTGCTGGGCAGGTACATGGGCCACGGGATGGAGCGGGGACGCCATCCCAGGCGACTTGGCTTGTGCTGGCAGAGTCGTCAGCGGTCCCGACTGGAGGGCACGATCCTGGGTGTGGCCCCGTGGGCGGAGCACGGGGAGCAGCTGCGGGCCCCTTCCACCCACGCCCCCTGATCCCTCGGCGATGCCCCCAGCAGCCCCCCAGGCGTGCCACCTGCCCAGCCTGCTGGGGACAGCCCGGTGCCACCCCACTTCCGTGTGTGGCGTTGGGCATCGCACATCCTCACAGCCGCCCTGAGGACTGAGGGCGGATGAGCCGTGGGAGTGGAGCCAGGGAGGGCAAGGCCCCCCTCCCACGGAGAGACCTGCTGGGGGAGGGGGGCGGGGCCAGGGGCGGGGCTAGTGAGCCTGGGGGGCGGGGAGCACCCAGGGAGCCGAGGACCCTTGCTTCGGGTTGGATCGGGGGCCAGGCTGCTCACCGTGTCCCCTGGAATACCCCCCTGTGCTGTCGTGTGGCCTTGAGTTAATAACGCCTGGCGTGCTCTGTCTGTACGGATGTCCGTCTGTCTGGCCGGGCTGCTTGCTGACATAGGCAGATGGGTGTTCAGGGCTGGGCATTCGGTTTCTCTGTGAACTTCTGGTTTCCGCATCTGCCTGTGGCCTTTCCCCACCTGCCATCTTTGAATCTGAGACAGTTGGGGGACCTGCTGTGTATGCGTGTGGGGGGGTCCCTGGCACTCATTCCCCTGTCGGGGTCCCATTGCTCAGGGTCACTGCCGCTCACAGACCAGCACCCAAAACAGTGCCGCGGGGCCAGTGCGTGCAGCAGGAGGGGTGGGCCGGTGGACGGGGGCTTCAGGTCGTCTCGGGCTCCAGCGAGGCCCCTGGTGGGCTGGGGTGGGTGGGCGGGGCGAGCCCCCTCTGCAGCTGTGGCGCAGGTCTCCCTTCTGTGGAGCCTTGCGTCTGTGGCAGGTGCACTCCCCGGAGGACCCGTGCACCGCGTTAGCGCGGCCCCACCGCCACACCTGTGACAGCGACGGGCGCCGTTCGAGGGCCTGCCAGCGTCGTCTGTGCCAAGTGTGTTTCTGAGAGAGAGGGCTGGGTTCTAGATGGTTCTTGCACAGCCCCCGTGCCTTTCCTGAGCACAGCCGAGCACAGGACTCTCACCAAGGACGCCCCTCCTGGGTCGGGAGACTGTGTCACCCTGCTCGGCAACCTAGTCAGGACACTTGTGCCAAATACACACCGTTTTTTTCATTTCATGTGTGTGTGAGAAGTAAGTGTTCCGAGCATATCAGGAAGTTTCATGCGTGCACATAACATCTTTGCGTGTTTGAAAACTCGCCGTTCGCGTCCGTGCGTGCCCACAAACACCTGCGTGTCTGCGTTGGGAATACAAGGGGGAAGCGAGCCCGTGGCACGCTGGGACGGGCCAGGCTGCTCGGGGTGCGAATCCCACTGGGCAGCGCGTTCAGTGTTCGATTTCCTACTGAGTTCCAGACACGGAGAAATGCAGAGATGAAGAAAATGCAGCCAGGGCATGGAACCCGGAGAGACTCAGAGCCAGGCAGGGCGGGCAGCAGCCGGGCACCAACGGGGAGGTGGCAGGGGGTTTGAAGGGCGCGCGGGCATCTGCTGGGCGAGCTGCCACCACCTCAGAGGGACGGCTCCTTGGCTGTAGTGGGTGCTCAGTCGACATGAAACTGGATGATGTCGTCAGAAGCTCGGGACTACGGGGAACCCCTGCCTGTCCTGCCTTCCTCGGCGCACAGGAGGCTGGGGTGTCTCTGCCCCCCTTGCCCTGAACTGGAAAATTGGGGGTGTACATTGGGGCGGGGGCAGATAGATTCCTTCGTCATCTTGGCTGTACAGTGACCATGACAGTAGAGGCCACCCTGCCCAACGAGGCCTTCCCGGCCGTCCCTGCCACTGACCTGGGTCTGGGCGTGAGGAGGAGCCGCTGGGTCCCCGCCCCGAGTGTCCCGCTGCCTCACGCTGAGCGGAAGGACGCGGACTGTGGGCCGCAGGACCTGCGAGGTTCCGTGGTTCCTCTGACCTGCTCCGCCTGCCCCCTGCAGCTCTGGGGGGACAGGAAATGGTGCGACGACGTGAAGGCCCCACACATCTGCTCTGCATTCCACGTACAGGAAAATGGATGCGCGTTCTGTTGAGTGCATCACCTCTTTTCATATCGCATTTGCCGAGAAAGTGCAATTTTATTGAACATCAGGATTGGATTCTTAACTGAGTAATCAATTTCAGTAGTAAGTTAAAAGGCCTCCTATTAATGGACAGCTGCAACCGTTAATCAGAGTTACCGTGGATTAACAGTTGTCAGCATTTATGCTAATGGCACCGAGAAGCCGCGGGCTCGTGGGCTGCACTGTCTGGTCCCGCGCTGCCCCGGCCGCCGGTGGTGCCGTGTGCTTGGTGGCGTTGGTTGTTCGGGCCCCTCGATGGCCACTTGGGGATGTAAAGGAAGCTCAGTGCCACTTTCCGGGCGATGACACAGGGTCACCTTCTGGGTGCCACACTCGGCTTCACGTCACGAGAGATGGAGAGGGTTCATTCGTTCCTGGTGCTGTCCTGTTTAATTTGATCGCGTTGTGACTGAAGCAAGACAGTATTTTTAGTGCAACTGTTTAATAACCTCTGGCCGCTCGGAGTCGGCGGCGTCGGCAAACTGCGGTTAGAGGATGGCGCGACGCAAACAGCAGACAGTCCCCACCTCGGCTGCACTGACCCCGTTCGCTGTGCTTCCAGGGTTCCGTCGCCTGAAACGGTTTCGAGCCAATGAAGCTGGATTCCCATAGACAGACGGACGGACGGCCCATCGCGTGAGCTCCGGCGTGCGTGCACAGATCTATATTGGTGAGTTGCTGGAAAGTGTCTCCAGGTAAAAAGTTCCGGTTTCCTGAAGACCCCCTTTGGAATGCATTTTCAATGAGCTGATGACTATGGATCGCGGCAGCCTCTGGCTGTTTCATCGGGATGTCTAGTAGCAGGACCGTATTGATTGCCTTTCAATTAATTGCATCTGGTATTTTCATTTATCAGAAGCAAAATACATGTAATTAACTCTGAAGCAGTGCAGCTCAGTGTGACGTGATCGTTGCTGCTGCTGCAGCAAAGATAAGTCCACGGAAATGGTGCTGCCAGAGGCTCGAGTCAGGCTGGGGGCCGTGTAGGCAGGGCTCTCGACATTAATTACAAAGAGTAAACATGAGTTAGGGGAACAGGGCCCCCACACACAGACACACACACACCTCCAGCCACTCGAGTGCAGAGGAGGTGGACAGGCGTCCTCAGGAGGCTTTTGCTGAGCGGCGTGATTTCAGTGAACTTAGATTTCGGGGGTTGCCGGCCCCCGGATGTCTTGAGCACGTACTGGTTTTCTCTGCTGGGGTGGATTGGGGTGTGGGTGTGGGCCGAGGAGAGGGCGTCAGTTCTGTCTGCACTCATCTGGGGTGTGGTTGAGAAAATACCGACTGAGGGAGTGGGGTCCCCCTTTGTAGCGGTGGGGGGGTCCGCGTTTCCTTGCAACGTGCCTTTAGCCGTTTTTCCCAAAACCTGGATCTTACTCACTCACAGTCTCCAGGTGGCAACCTCTCAGACGTGATGGATTTTTAGCATGCTTTGAAAAACTGTTTTCTCCTTGAGCTAACAACATCATTGTAAAGCAGGAAAGAAGAGTGTGTGTGCAAATGTTCTCGGTGTCTTTTCTGTCAGACCCTGGGGCTTGTCCCCTGCGGTGCTCAATAGGACGGAGTCTGGTTTAAGGAAAGGTCAGGCTCACCACTGCGGCCTCAGGCCGGGCTCTCCGCTGCGCACTGGGAGCACCAGGGGGTAGCTGAGCTGCACCCCAGCCAGAACCACCAGCCCTGGGAGAAGGTCTCACTGTCCCCGTGTCCCCCTCCATTTCCCCACGGAGTAGTGTCAGCTGGGGCCACCAATGGAGCTGGCTGGCCACTAGCGGTCACCTCATCTAGGCATGTGCAGGCCTTGCTTGTGAATCAACGACGCATTGGACTGGGACAGTCTCGGAGATCCCCACCTTTGAGGGTGTAATTAATGCAGTAGCCAGGACACTTTCCCGGGGGCAGCCTGAGGGCTTGCATGGCACCTGTGGGGTCACGCACATCAGAGCCGACTGGGGTCTCTGAACCGTCCGTCCCGCAGACCTCAGCATTGGAGCAGGCGCGGGGCTAGAAATACCCTTGAACGTGATTTGGGTGAAACATGGACGTATTCATTAGTGAGTCGTGGTGGCCCTCTCAACACACACTTCGGATTCTGCCTTTGGAGGCCAGCGTTTGCTTCCTCCCTGGCTCGCGCCCTTTTCCTCGCTGGGACCCCGTGTGCTGGCGCTGACCCAGGGCTCTGAGAGCCCTCCTCTGCGGGTCTGGGTTTGGTGGGGGTCAGTTCCAGTTGTGGGTGCTGGCGTTGGAGGTGGGTGTTGCAGGGGTGCTGGAGATACATCCTTCGGGCTCCCGCGGGCCCGTGGCCGTCAGCTCCGTGTCTGAGCACGTGCTGTGCCCTGTGCCGGGGGTCACCTGCTGGGGCGGGGGGCGCATCTCCTCTGCATGGCCAACACCTGAGAGCAATGCTCCGTGCGTTTTCATGGACACCAGGGGCTGGAGAACGGTATTTCCTCTCAAGATAAGAGTGGAAATTCGTAGCAGAAGGATGAAATGGACTATTTAAAATAGCACCCATGCTTGAGTGACAGCATTTTCACTGCACTCAACCTAATCACCGAACCGCTGTGGGAGCTGGGTGAAGCGTGGTCTTGATCTCGGGGAGCACTGACGTGCAAATGCGTCCAGTGTGGGAGCGAGATGACAGCACCTTCCCGATGGAGTCCTGGAGCGCCGAGGGCCCTGCCCCTGAGTGGGCTCGCCTTGGCCCGCCCGCCCCGCCACTCTTACAGGGGGGGCTCTCGCAGGTCCCCAGGAGGTAAACCCGCGGGGCCTCTGTTCTCCGTGGCTCAGCGCCGTGTCCGGTACGTCGTGCCCACAAGGCCCCTGCAGCCGATAGGTGGCCACACCAGGGGCGTCTCGATTGCAGCCTGAGGAAGGACCCTGTGTAGGTAGGTGCACAGGTGATGGTGTGCTCTGCTTTGTTTTTAACGCGGACAGAGGAGCGAAGTAGATGAAAAACAAAACCCATGAAGAGTCACAGCCTTGCAGAGGCAAAGCTGGGAGGTGCTCGGACCCCTCAGACTCTGCGCCGGCGTCTCCGTCACTTTGAGTGTGTCCTCATTCAGCAGCGTTGTGCACCTCTCACTCTGGACTTGGTATTTTGGGTTGTGGTGCCTTCCTTTTTTTAATATCTTTAAATCAAACATTCCCGCTTTCTCCCCCCAAGAAGGCGCGCACACTCTGTCATCCTAGTGGGTGCTGACAGGCCACCTGTGGACCTGCCTTTACTCCTCGTCCTGAGCGTCCCCTCTTGTTGGGAAACGGAGGCCCAGCGTGCGCCCCGGTTTGCCGACTCCTCCCGGAGCCCGAGTCAGGTCTCTGTGGGTGCAGACGGAGCTCTGTGAGCCTTGTACCGTGTTGTTCTTGTGCATTAATATTCATCGCGGCACCCAGTTACTTTGTGATTTTAACAGAAGCGTCAGGAAAAAATGAGTGCTTTTTGTTAAATGTCTGCGGATGAGTGGAGGTGGAAGTCAGCTTTGTTCGGTGAGACGGGGCGGCCTGCCCAGCTGCCCGTGGCCGGGGGAGCGTGCGCCCCGCACTGCTTTGACAGGTCACCACAGTGAGCTGGAAGCTGGGCCTGCCGCACGAGGCCCCAGGGAGAGGCGCCCTGAGGTCCCCGGGGGGCTGGCGCCTTGCTGCGGTCTGCCACGGTGACCGGGCTGCTGACCGTCCTAACCGTTGCTACAGCAGGGTCGCTGAAGTCCTCTCTGCAGCCATCAGGGCCTCGGCCCTGTTTCTGCTGAGACAGGTTTCTTTCTCGAAAAGCCGAAGGGACAGCGTCGCCTTACTTTAGAACGAACCACCCCCCCTTGGGTGGCTCCAGCTGTTGAGGTGCAGTGGCCCTGCGGGTCCTACCTGGGGACGTGTGGTCTGGTGCTCAGGCCCAAGATTCCAGCGTGGAAACCACAAACCAGAGGCTGTGGGCAGGGCCGCGCGTCTCTAACCTCCAGCTGGGAAACGGCCTGGGGCCCTGCAGGGGGCGGGGCTTCGCGCAGCAGGCGGGAGGGCCCAGCTGGAGCCCTGGGTTCTTGTTCGGACGATACTCCTGAGCCACAGACCCGAGGTCCTGTGGGAGCCATTCCCTGGCAGGTGATGGTCGAGGCCCAGCCCACCCTTGCCTCCTAGCCAGGACCGGAGGGAGCTCGCCCACCCAGCCTCTTGTTCTGTTCTTGGGGTGTGCCCTGTCTTACCACAGGGTGTTGAGCCCCCAGCCCCGACTGACTGACTCCCCCTTGTGGGGTGCTTCCTGCTGTGTTGGCCTGTTCCCCCTTCTCCTTCAGGGCTGCTGATTCTCATCAGACTAGATTCTCGAGCCAGGGGGGTGCAAAACCAAACAGGGTCTTGGTTCTCGCTCTGCCATCCCTGTGTCTGGAGTGAACGGGCCTGCCTGGATGTCCTTTGGTCCCAGCCAGGGTGGCCCTCTGCTGAATTGTGCTCCCCCAGAGGGACCTGCGTGGGAGGAGCGTGGCCCGTGGCCCTCTGTCCCCTGTGGGCGGGAGGGGTGTCATTACTGAGCGCCCCATCGAGGTGCGAGGTCCACCTCTCTTCTGAGGTGTCTATGACGGCGCTGGTGGGGACCCCTGTTATGCATGAAGGTTGTGGTGCTCAGGCCCACCTGCCAGCGCCTGGGGCTCGGGCACCAGGGGTAACCCACACTCGGGCCGCCCCCCGCCCTGCTGGAACAGTGCAGCAGTGTGACTCGCTCTGTCAGTGCGGCGGGTCCCTGTGTGGTCAGCGAGGACTCCTGGGACGTGTGTGTTCTCGAGTGCGTGGCGGAGTTGGTCCACTGGTCCCGGGGGGTGTGGCCCAGGTGCCGGGCTCCTGCCTGCAGAGAAAGCCCCTCTCGGGCCAGCCCAGTGGGGACCTGGACACGCCCCCTGGAGGCCTCTGTCCCCGGCCCCTGTCTCCCCAACAAACAGGAGCAGCAGTCTAGGATGGGGGACAGCCGGAGGCAAGGGTCAGTGGAATGACAGTCATCGACTCTGAGGCCGGGAGCACGTGCGTGTTCCGGGAGGGAGGACAGGGAGGTGGGTGGGCAGGAAATGAGCTTTCTGGTGCGAAAACGCTGGGTCTCCGATCAGGTGTGATTCACGGGAGAGGAAAGGTTATTTGTGTGTGTAAATATTGCTGTTTGGTGCTTATGTGTCACCGTGACCGCCGTCCCTCCTCCCGGATGCATCGGCTCGGCCACGTGTTCCGTTGGCGTGGCCTTGATTCCGGCAGGTGCAGTTCCTACTTCCGTCGTCGTGCCCACGGAGGGGCGCACACCGCCTCTTGGGGGGGAGTAGCAGCTTCCTCGGCGACAGATGCTACAGACCTAGAGTGGAACCTCGGTTCTCGAACTCAGTGTGTTCCGGAAAACCGTTCGAGAAGCAGTTTGCGGAGAAAACCAAGTCCTTTGTTGCCTGAGGGACACGTGACTCCTCATACAGGCATCAGCCTGAAAGGGCTGTCGGGTCGAGAATCAAGACCCGCAGTTTTGTTCCTCGAACCAGGACGTCCGAGCCCAGTTTGGCTGCACTTCACAGCTCAAGGAGCCACCACCTCATGGCACAGCTGGAACCTGGGACTTCCAGAGTTTGTCACCTCCGGTGTCAGGATCCTGGTGCAGTAATGCCTTTCCTCAGGCCAGGAGGAGCACTCCTTGTCCCTGGTGGGAGTGCGACCCCAGGCCTGCTGCCCGTGGCTTCCTCCTCACCAGGCGCCCACTGAACCCGTGGGCTTGGTTTACTGGTGGGCTCGTTTATTTTGGGCCAACCTGGCAGCTCCCACCTGGCCCCGTGCTGTTAAAAATAAAGCCGTCTCGGTTAACTGCGTGCTGCGGCAGTTCATTCTCTCCACGTGGCAATTAAGATAATTCCCCCAGACTTGCGCCAGTGAAGGGTGAGTAGGAGGCTTTGAAGGAGAAGCTGCGTAAGCCGTCGGGCGTCATGGAGGCGCACGGGCGGCCCGTGAGAACGTCGGCCCTGCGTGGGCCCCTGCGTGCGCAGGTACGGGAGCGTTTTCTGCACTCACCTTGTGAGCAGCCCAGACGGTGACATTTATACATATTTCATAATGCGGGTTTCTTTAGGCACGGGAAGGAAACGAATCAATTTCCCAGCAGTGGACTATTTAAAGGGAGCGGCAGCGACCTGTGGGGTCACTGCAGGAGCGGTTACCATTGGGTGGACACGGCGGAGGACAGAAGGACGGGGAAGCAAGGTGCGGGGTGACGGCCCAGACCAGCAGCAGTTCCAGCCTGTGATTGCGGCGTGAACGTCCGTCTCTTCCTAAATGCGTTCTGGCTAACGGCACCCCCGCCACCCCCAGTTGCCGTCTTTCTCCAGGCTCGCAGTTCCGGAGTCCCTGTGAGCTTCCAGCCCGTCGGATCCGTGGGAGGGGGCGCTGATTTATTGGAGGGTGCTGTGCTGTCACGTAGCGTGGATTTGTGAAAACGTGGCAGTGCTGTCTGGTTGCTGTGCCCTGCGACTCGACCCCTTGGCCGTGGTCACCTCCCCTGGCCCCCTCCTCCGTGCATCTGTGCATCGCTGAACTGAAAGGAGCCCTTTGTGGGCCTGGCGGAGTGTAACCTGCAACTCCTTGAAAACTTGAGCTGAAGCTGTGCTGGGGGCTGGGGGGGCGGGGGCGGTACTTTCTCTGCTCAGGATCCCAGGGCCCCAGAGCAGGCCCCGCCCCGTCCAGCGGGGAGCGTGGGACGTGGGCCAGGCAGTGCGGGTTTGCTGGCATGCCCCTGGTTCACCCAGCCCTCGTCCCGCCCCTTCTGCAGCCTGGAGATGATGTCTGCTTCCACAGTTCAGGGGACGCAGGGACAGGAGCGTCACAGGGCAGCGCTGTGCAGGGTTCTGTGGCCTGGGAGGGCTGGATCACCCCGCCCTTGGCCTCATCTGCGTCTCTTAATCAGTGTCAGCAGTCCACGGGGAGGGCTTTGCCGGGTGTCCTTGTGGGGGCTCCCCAGGTGGGAAGGTGGCCCGGGAGCTGCTGGGAGCCCTCGGTCACCGACGGACGGCTCAGGCTCCCAGGCTGTCAAGTCTCTCCAGTGACACTGAGCTTTCTGGCACTCTGGGGTGAGATTAGGTAAAGGTGTATTAAGGAGGAGTGAGTGCTCTATTAACATAGAACCTTCCAGAGTGATTTCCGCACGCTCCCTGAGGCAGCAGCCACGTCCACTACGCTCCTTGTCTCCACGGCTTTCTGTTCGAGACCCACACTGCAGGGATGCCCCGGGCTGAGGAGGGGCCAGGGCGGCAGGGCTGATGGCGGTGGCGGGAGTGTCTACTGCGGACCCCTGGCAGACCGCCCGCGAAACTACCTGTTGGGGGGAGGTGTGCGTGTTCTGAAATACTGACTTCTGTACTGAGCTCGCTGTGGCCAGAGCCCTAAGCACACCTCTGTCTCCCCCACCTGCAGGCGGGTCTGGGAGTCTGCACTCGGGGGGCTTGGGGACCCAGCTGTGTTCTCCTGTCATCCGGGGGTGTCGTGGCTGTGGGGTCCTGGGGTCCAGCTGGCTGGACTGCCTCAGAACTGGGATTGTGCGGGCTGCAGGGAGGGCTCCTCAGTCTCACTGCCCCGGGTCCTTGGGGCTGAAGGGCAGAGGGGCAGTGTGTCACTTCCCTGCGCCGACCCAGTGCAACCCAGCGTGCTGGCCACCTCCTTGCCTGCCTCCGCAGGCCTGGAAGCTGGCATTTCCTGCGTGTGACTCGTGGCCCCAGTCCCACGTTTATTAAAAACCTCAGCTTTGAGAGCACTGGACTCCTGGCTTTTCCTCATTCCGCTGAAGCTCAGCGCTGCTTCCTCGTTACAGCAGAGACGGCCCCCAGCCGACCCGGACCTGGGCGGGCCGTGTTGACTCGCCCATTCTGACCTCCCTGGGGCCTGAACGGCAGCGCCGAGGAGCCCTGCTCAGAGCCGGGAAGCCTCCTGCCCGTGCATTGAGGCAGCAGGTCAACATGGCGTTGGACTTGGCTCCTCCCCCGGGAGCCACGTCACCAGTCGCTCTCCCAGCGTGCCAGTGGCTTTGTGTTTGCGTGGGGGAGGGAAGGACGCGGCTGTGGCCTTGGGGACGGGTGGGGGGCCAGAAGTGCCTGCAGTGTGACCTTGGCCCCCCTCTGACGGCATTGACCTTGGGCAAACTAAAGCCCTCTGCATGTACTGCCTCAGGTGCCCCCGAGAAGTGGGGGTGAACAGGAACGCTTCATCTCAGAGCGGTGTGAGCTCAGCGAACGGGCACTGAGGAGGCTGAGCCAGGGCTTGGTCCCTCGTGAGGGCTCAGTAAGGGATAGGGGGTGGTCTGGGTCGTCGTCACCGTGAGCAGCCGCAGTGACTGAGGTGGCCACGCACTTCGAGGGGGCAGGGTGCCAAGTGCAGCCTGTGTCTCTGCAAGGAAGCACCTGCAGTCCGCGTTATAGGGACATTTAAACGCAAGGCGACTGTGACTCTAGGCTTCCTTGCTCATGACAGACATCTGGCGTGGTTTCCTCCTGGGACTTGGGGAATAGGGTGTAACCCCCTTTCACATCAGCCTGGGAATGCCGTTTCTTCATCGAGGGAGGAAAGGTTTGGGATTCCCTGAAGCCCTTCTGCAAGGAGGCGCAGCAGGCTCTCAAGTGCCGTGGCCCTTGGGACTGAAGGACAGAGGGGCAGTGTGTCACATCCCTGTGGGGGCCCAGTGTGGTGGCCACCTCCTTGCCTGCCTTCGCACATGGCACTGGAGCTCTGGCCCGTTTTCTGAGAGGGATCTGGTGCCCCGCTGTGCCAGGAGACCCGGACGCCGGTGTGACAGCGTGCCTCCTCCCCGGGAGAGGGCCCCATGCTCCCGTCTGGGGTTTGCCTGCACACTAAGTGTGGCCGGGGGCCGGGGGGGTGAGGCCGGCGATGTCCCGTCCTCCCCGGCGGCGACCCAGCCATCCATCCGGAGTGAGGCCCCCCGAGCACACGGCTTTGTCCCGAGAGCTGCGCTGGGAGAGGCCCGTTAGCTCGGCCACTTCACACGAAAGGCTGTTAGATTCAGGTCAGCGGGTTTGGACTCCCGTATCTTACGGCAAAGTCTAGAAATGCAGATTTGTAACAGCCAATGGTAATGAGCTCGGACTGCTTGAATTGCACACTGAATAATGGCTGGAATTACCGGAGCCCGGGGCTTCTGCGATCCTGGGATCGCCGCAATCTTTTCTCGAGATTCAGTTGATAGCATGATGTAGCGCTGTATTACTGTTATTAACAGTCCTGGCTGAAAAAGAAACACACCTATTAGGAGAGGAGAATTAAGTAAAAATGGTAGTAATAACAAGACAATTTGGAATGTGTAACACATTCAGTAAATTTCAGAAAGCCGCATCTCATTTAAAATGCAGTGTTGTGTCCCTGGATGTGGAACGCAACACCTCGGTACCCTAGGACTTCCTCTTTTCTGCACTAAAAATGTCCTGTTTAAATGCAGACTGTGATTGGCAATCCAGGAGGAGAACGCAGGAAGTAGGGGAAGAGGGACAACGTGCGTCCCTTCAGTCCGTTTTGGTGTCGAGTTGCTCTTGCTCGTACCCTGCCTGTCTGCTCCAGCCCCGAAGGGTGACTGTCAGACACAGGGCAGGACAGGCACAGACTTGCAGTGGGTAATAAGGTCGTCGACCTTCGTCTGCCTCAGAACCCTCCTCCGAACGCCACCCCCAGCCGCCAGGTCGAAACCCGGCAGACCCCACCGAGCTGAGAATTTCTCCCTTTAATCTGCAGTGGCTGGCACAGGAGGGGACAAGCGCATGTCCTAAGACTTTGTTAATATACACACGCGTGTGTGGTATTTAAACTTCTTTAGTTTTGGAATTTTTTGCCATTGATTTGGGGGAGGGTATTCATTTCCCCGAGTTCCAGTCTTCCGTGGCTTTTCCGCACACGTCCCCGCATCCTTACGTGGGAACCAGCGCAGCAGCCATGCTGCTGCGTACGAATCGGCGGGGAGACGTCGGGGCCTCCCTTCTCAGCACAGAAGTGGCTTGTTTGATGTGGAGCGTCAGTTACCAAAGGAATGGATTTACAGCTTTTGACATTTTGCTCTTAGAATTAATTAGGTGGCTAATCATTATAAATACCATTTTCTTTTGCTGTTGTCTCCATTTAATAGACCCTCCCCTGCTATATGCACTTGTCAGTTTCAAACTAAGCCTCGTGTTTTGGCTTTTATGATCTGTCAAGAGAGAATGGAAGTAAATCCTTTATAATATGCTAATTGATCTATTTGGGAATTTTTAGATATAGACAACATCTGTGCTTGCCAGCAACCCAGCTAATGGCTTCAGTTCTTCGACAGATGAGAAGATTTTCACAGTGGGTGTGTGACCTTGCCGAGACATCCTCTGTCCTCCCCAGGGAGTGGGGCTTAGGGGTGGGGCCTGCTGGGAGGATGCCCCTGGCCGGGGTGGGTTGGGATTGTGCTGGTTCTGGCAGGAACCCAGGGTGACCAGCCTAGTCTTGTGCCCGCCCCCAACCCACCCAGCCTCGAACAGACTGGCTGGAGTGATGGGTCCAAAGCCCGTGACCTTGGTTCTGAGTGGTTCCCAGAATCCTTTTGCCGCTCTTGCTGATGCCACCGTTCCTGGTGGCTGGGCCCCTGGGTGCTTTCCCTTAGGCAGTGGTGTGGGCAGCTCTGGGGTTTATTTCTCCAGGAAGTCCCCTCTCCCTGCGGAGCAGAAGGGGCTGTCCCTGTAAGTGCCGGCTCCTGGAGAAGAGGGGTCCCCAGCACTTGGTGAGAGACGCTTCAGACTGACTGGGGAGAGCAGCGTGAGCCTGGGTGGGTGTTGGGTCACAGGCTGGCTTTCCCTGGCTGCGGAGGCAAAGTTGAAAGCACCTGAGTTTGTGGTGGTGTTTAACTTGGAGGCCAGACTGGCTCTGCAGTGCAGGGGATGGGATATCCTTCCTCACTCTGATTTCAATGGCCAGTGGAGGTTGGTTGACCTCTCCTGGCACTTGGCAGGAGCGGGATGGGATTGAAACCTGAGTCTGGGTTGGACCCACACACCCAGAATGCTCTGCTCCGTCACCATCTACCCAAACGGTTCCGCTGCTGTCCGTTCAGAGGTTTGCTATTGACTGTACCCATCGGCTCTTGACTTCGTGGACGTTCTGTAGTCTCTCACTGTGGACTCCCACGTGTGTTTACAAACAGCCTCAAAGAAGAGGCTTCCTGACGTGGTAACTGCTCTCAGCTGAGATGTGCGTGGGGGCCTGGAGCTCCACTCTGCACAGACCCAGCACTGCCCCCCGCCCTTGGACTTGTAGTAGCCAGTCCCCCGGGCTGGACAGGGCGGGGGGAGCAGCTCCAGCCCAGAGTCTGCATGTGTGTCTCTCTCTGCTCAGCAGGAGCAGTCCCCTCCTGGCTCACTGGCACTGGGGGCCGTGGCCGGGGTGGGGGCGGGCAGGGGCAGGAGTGAACAGCAGGGCCCACTTGCCTCCTTCCTCGGGAGCCTGGTCCGCCCACTCCCCAGGTCCTGGGCTTCCACAGGCCGCTCAGCACGACTCCCAACTCAGTGACTGCTGGGTCACGTTTTTCCCCGTGAGGTGGCTCTATTGGCTCTTAGTTGTCATTAACTTCTTTTGAAACAAGTTCGTGAGATTACATTGTGGCAGCTGTCCTATCAGTGTGCATTAAAAAAAAAAAAACTTATCAAAACTGGTGAAATTTTCTGTAGCCATTTTAACATTGAAGATTGAAGAAAACGAGCAACATCTTTGGCATATTGTGTGCTTTATTATCTCAAGAAAGGTAGAAACGCAGCTGAAACGCACGAAAAGATCTGTGCAGCGTGTGGAGAAGGTGCTGTGACATCGAACGTGTCAGAAGTGGTTTGCGAAGTTCGTGCTGGAGACTCCTCGCTGGACGGCGCTCCACGGTCGGGCAGACCAGTGGAAGTTGGCGGCGATCACATTGAGACATTGAGAACAGTCAATGTTCTACCGTGTGGGAGAGAGCCGACATCCTCAAAACATCCAAATCAACGAAGTGACTGGTGAGAATGAAAAGCGTGTCTTGTATTTTATGGGAAGAAACATACGGACTTCTCGCCAGCCCAACATGGAGCCGTGTCCCACACGCTGTGCTCGGTGCTGCGCGCGCCGTGGCCACCGGCGGCAGTGTGCGCAGGTGTCAGAGATCGGCGAACCGAGCACAGCCTGTCCAGTTCCGCAGCGGCCTGCCCACGGCGGCACGCACCGAGCTCGCGCCCCCCGGGGCAGTGCGGCGTCAGTGTGCACGATGTGGGTGTGGTCATCGCCTGCTGCCATCGTGTCCCGATCGCGGCCCCTCTTCCCTTCTGTTCGCACCTGCAGGCCCTTCGGCAAAGGAAGCCGCTACAAAGCGCCTGTCCTGTCCTTGCATTGCCGGCACCCTGACCTGTTCCTCTGTGGCTGACCTTGCACACCTGGGCACACTTAGATGCACATGCATGCACCCTGATACCTATGTGCATGCTCAGGCACACACATCCACCCGCTGAGGCACACGTTGGGGTGCAGGGGGCGGCCCATGGGGCACCTGCCACTAGCTGGACTGCGTGAGGGTTTCTCGGACCCCCGCCCGCATCTGGGTGCAACCGCTTCGCCGGCTCCCACAGGTGAGAACCGAGGCCTCAGACAAAGCTGCCCGTCTTCCCCGTGGCCGGGGGAAGGCGTTTACAGAAGGGCGTGGGGGCGATGGGGCTGTGTGGCCTTTTCGCCCTCCTCCCCAGTGGATGCGGGGAGCAGTTGAGTTGGAGACCAGTAAATTCTGTGATTGGCTTTAGAAGGATAAGGAGAGGGCCCGGCGTGCGCGCTGCCTTCTGCACGCACGCTCAGCAGGCGAGGCTCCGAAGACTGTATTACGCCGACATTAATATTGGGGACACACGGGCTAGAGTCAGCAGGTTCATACACTACTATCTCATTAAATTTTCAGGCAAAAGCTGCAGAAATTAATTGGAGGCGTGTAATAGTTCAGAATGTGAGTCGGCGTACGGCAATATAAATTATATGGAGAGAGGACAGTTTTACACAGAGAGGGGAGGCCGGTTTACTTTAATGAGAAGAGACAAGTGTGGGGCCGTGTTTTCCATTGCAGATGCACTCCAAAGTGTTCGGGCTCGGTTGATGAACAGAGTTAATTCGCTCCTGCAGCTCCAATAATTCATGTTGCGCCGTGTAACGACTTCTAGATAAAAACAGGATTGAAACGTTAACTCCTCTGAAGAAATCAGGGCCCTCTTGTATATCAGGCAGTACACCCCGTTAAACCGCTTCTTAATGTCGCTGCGCGAGTCTCTGGGAGGTGTTGCATGCTACCCAGAGTTCTGTATTTCTTCCCTGAGTTAGAGGTGCCTTTCTCTTCTTTTTTAAAAGCCTCATGTGTGCGATTCACCTTCGGTGAGAATTCACCAGGCGCCGCTGAGCGTCGTAAACAGCCAAGGGCTCAGTCCCCTCGGCTTCACGTGGCTGCCGGTGCCGGTGCCTCGGGCAGGTCCGCTCTCCCTGTTCTCGAGCTCGGGGACACCGGGTGTGACTCCGTCAGCGTGAGGTTCCCGCGGCGTCGGTGTCAGGTCGGGCAGGAATTTTACGGTCTCCACACTGCTTTATTTTGTATTATTCTTCCTCTCTCACCTTTTCATGATGCCGAGCTTTCTCTCCTCCTGGAGCAGATTCAAAACTGAGCTCTGTGCCTTCTCTGTAGCCTACTCTCAGTAGGTTAGGAGCAGGAAATATTCATTCCGGTTACAAAAAGAAAAAACACCAAACCCACACGTATTCAGGGGGGTAGCCCCCACCTCTGATCCCATTACCCTGGTTTGCCTCTGGGAGTGCCGTTCCGAGGGCTTCCTAGTGTAAGGGCTGGGGGGCGGAGACACGGCCAGGCCTCCTGCCCCTCACCGGTGGCTCCCACGCCAGGTGGTGACCCCTGGCTCAGGGGAGACCGTGTCCTGAGAGTGGGCTGGTGGACGCCAGTTACCCGTTTCTAGGATCTTACTGTCGAACTTGGCTTTCTGGGACCCTTGCCGTCCCTCTTTGGCTCTGTCCATCAGGGTCCTTCCAGCAGTCAGCTCTCCGAGATCGTTCCTGAGATCTGTTTGTAGATAAGCATCCTACTTGTGCTCACAGAGCAGCTGGTGGCCCGGATGGGAAATGTGACTTGAACTTGGAGGGTGTGGAGAGACCCACCGCACGCACCCAGGCTGCTCGCCTTCGAATGAGCTCGGCCAGGACTCCCGGCCCCGCATGACCACCCAGGTCCTCCTGTGGCCGGAGCTCACTCCTGTCCCCGTCTGCCCGGCTCCACTGTCCCTGCCACCGGGGATGGTACTTAGGTCCCCCACAGTGAAAATCAGCCTGCTTCCATAGTCTGCATACAGGCGACCCAGCTGTTTCTCCGCATTGCTGTTCTTTGGAACTTCAGGGGCTTCGGTTTCGGGTTCCTTTAAGAGGGAGTCTCTCAACTTGGGCGCCATTGACATTTTGGACCAGATTGTTCCTTGTCATGGGGCTGTCCCATGCGTCATAGGACGTTCCGTAGGACCCTGGACTCTGCCCACCCGCCTCCGTGTGACAACCCAGATGTCTCCAGACGTCACCACGTGTGCCTCGGGTGCAGCGACCCCACTTAATATGCGCACCGACTTGTTGAAAGGGTGATGCTTCGTGTGTGTTCTCATCACGCTGTGACCGCCGTCCGCGGGTGGGTGCTGCGCCCTCCCCAAGAGACGGGCGAGCCCCACCCGTGCTGGCTCCTGCTGGCTCCCTCCTCCTCGTGGGCCGAGCCGGCGCCAGGCCTCACCCCCTTTAGACTCGCCGGGCGGTCAGGACAGGGCGTCTGACAGATTTCTTTTCCCCTCGTCACGGCCGCACGTTGGGTGGCTCGGTGCCCGTGTGTCATGGACGCTGGGCTGTCGACCCGGAGACGGGCGCCCCCGGCTCAACCGAGTGCACCTGATCGGCACCAGGCATAACTCCCGGCCTGCTTCTCCCTGTTTCTTTAACTCTTAATTGAAGCCATTTAGTTACCACCCCTGCTGCGGGGGATCTGGGGACAATTAGGGAAGTCCCATCTGTCCTTTGAACCACGTTCTATTGCCTTTTCTGCGCGCGCTCGAGAAGATGGCAGATCCTGACGGCACTGTCTTCACTTCCCGCTGGCTGGCTGCTGTCTCACTTGAACGACTTACGGCAACTCTTTAATTCAGTTATTTTCTGCAGCAGAGGCTATGAGATGATTTGTTTGGAAACAGACGCCCGGGTTTCCAGTGCGAAGCGGTGACCCCGCCGAGGCTGTGGGTGAATTTAGAAGTCTTCGCTCGGGGTGTGGGGTGCTGTCCACGCTGTCCCCGAGCTTCCCAGCACAACCCCCCGCCTTGGCACACAACCCCCCGTGCCATTTGAAAACATAGATTGGAAATGGCAGGTGCCATGGGCTTTGCCAGCCTCCCCCAAGGCGAGGAATTATCTGTCCAGAAATATTAGGTCAGTGAGCGCCTACCCAGCTGTGTCAGAGAGGGGCGGGGCCGGGAAGGCCTCAGATGCACACTCAAGTCTCAGCTTCGGTGTCTGACTTGAAATTGAACAGTGTCGGGAGTGGGAGGTGTGCAGTACAATCGACGTAACTGGTCTGCTTTCTAACGTGGAAGGTCTGCCCACAACAGGGCCTGCTGCACGCTGCCGCTTCCGCCGACGGGCTGGTGGGCGCGCTCTCCGTGGGGCGGGCAGCCTTCTGGGGGAGCTCGGTCACGGCGCCTCTTCTCTGCTTTCCCTGTGCGCCCCAGGGCCCACCCTCGGATCTGCGGACACCGTGAAACTCGTCTTCCCAAAACATGAGGGCGGTGGTCGCCCAGTGAGAGGCGCGTGGGTGCTGGCGAGGAGGTGGGCCGCACGGTATCTCCGCTTGTCAGCTCTGTCAGCTGCGGTGACTGGGCAGAGGAGGCGGGGGCAGGGATGCTGCGGAGAGAGCGCGGCCGGCCCTGCTGGGCATCCCTGGGCGCCCTTCCTGCGCTGCCTGGAGGGCCAGGCGGGCCACTGCTCACCGCCCCCCAAACTGGGCCCCTCTGCAGGGCGGGCCGTGTCCCCACTTCACAGTGCGGCCCTTTGGGGAGCATCCCACCGAGTGTCATTCTGGTGTCTGTAGGCACGTCCAGCAGCCCAGCTCCTATGCCCAGGCCAGTGCCCACATCTGAAGCTTGGCGCTGCTGGAGAAGTCGGCCTGTCCTGCGGCTGGTCACCTGCACTGGGGGTGTTGCCGCGTCTGCCGTACTCAGGACTTTAGGACTAAACCCGGTAGGACGAGGCTGTCGTGTGCGCGTGGTGGGTATGTGTGCGTATACACACACGTGTGTGCCCGAGTGTCTGAGTGTGGCGCTGGAGTCATCAGTCAGGGGTCAGCCTCCCAAGAGCACGTGCACGCCCTTCGACCTAGTAACCTTCTTCGTCGCGGTGTCATTGGATGGCACAGAGGAAGACCGTGCATTCTGTTTAAGATGACGGCTTCACAGTGTGGAGTAAGCCGGGTGCAAGGCTTGTCCTGGAGTGGAAACCTCAGCAGTAAGGGTGTGTGTGTGAACGGGAGGCACAGCAGACGCTCTGGGGAGAATCTGACGACAAGTACTTCACAGCCGCCGTTTCGTTGGGAGACTTCGGGGGATTTTTTCCCATTCCAGCACCCCATTGCTCTGTGGCAAGCATATGTTGATCTTTAAAAAAACAGGGAAACAATTGCTGGTCCTCTTAGTGTTTCCTGCAGGATTATATGCTCGTGGGGCGGGGGGCTAAGCCGCACAGTGAAGATGCACGAAGGCAAAGCTAACCCTCCCCCCTCCCTGAGTCTCGAGGCCTTGGTGGGGCGGCTTCTCCTCGCCCCTCTGGAGCAGGCAGGCGTCTGCGCGCCCCAGCGGGGTCGGTGGCCGCGCCCCGCCATCCGGGTGCCCTCGTCCGGCAGCGATGGTGCGGGTCGGGGCCCGGCCTCCCCTTGGCAGCGTCCTTGGGCAGACGCGGGACTTCCTGCCGCCGTGTCTGGGCGCTCCCTGTGTTTCGGAGTTTTGTAAGTGGCACGTTGGTTTTTCTGGTTGTCTTGTTTTTCACTTTGTTTTTGTCTTTTTGGCAGAACCGTGCGTGAGTGTCCAGCTGTCACTTGCATTGTGTGACCCTGGGGAAAATGTCTCGTCCTCTCTGCGCCTCAGTTTTGCCCTTAAAAATAGGTGGGCTTGTGGGGACTCGGGATCGATGCTTGTGCACCGGGGATACCATCGCACTGGCCAGCGCCTGGAGACCTAGCGATCCCGGGGCCACCTCGCCGCCTTCGGTGGCAGCGTTCCCCCGTCCCCGGTCTTTTCTCCACTGCTGTGCTGCACCGTCTCCGTGTCTGTGATCAGGTGTGCACGTGTGTGATGCTCTGAGCAGATCGCTGTTCACAACCCATATTCCGCCCTGACGCATCAGCCAAACCCTACACCGCTCTCAGTGCCTTTCACAGGTTTTGTCTTTAAAGAAAATCTCGTCTTGGCTTCTCTGTCCCTGTCCCTGCCGGCAGGTGTCTTCTCTCTGTAGCAAGCCTGGTTCGGGGCAGGCACTGCTGCACGGAGCCGCCCGGGACCCGGGCCCTGAGGAGGCTGCCAGGCCCCGGGTCCCGGCAGCGAGGTGAGGATGAGTGCCGGCTGGTGGGGACCTGGGGAAGCTGAGCCGACAGCAGCCAAGATGAGCATCCCCACAGCTAGACCCCATCCATTGCAGGGTTCCCCCGAGCAGCCAGGGTGTAAGGCATTTACTAAGTGCCTGCTGAAGGTCGGGATGGAGCGGGCGCCCTGTGGGAAACGACACGCAGGTCAGTCTGGGGCGGCCGGCTGCACCTGGCTGGGACTGTCCCTTCACTGGGATTCTCCCTTGGAGAGTTCACCATCCGCGTCATCTCCCCCTGGGCGCTGGAGGCCTGACCTGCACACGCTGCGTTTGGAAAAGAAGAAAGGGGCGGCAGAAGCCGTGGCAGGCCGGTGCTGGGGCCTGGAGGGGCGTGGAGCTCCGGGTTGACGGAGCCGTCCATGAACGTCCCCGCTGACTGTCCTGCCCGGACCTGCGCTGTCCCTGGGTCCGGCCGTGACTTCTCGAGCTCACCCATCCTCGCGTTCGGTTGGATCCACAGAATCACTTCATCAGTCATGCTGGGCGTTTCTGTTTCCCTGATTTAAAATTTCTGCACGGACTTAGATACGATGTGTCAGACTCTCCAGTGTTTAAAACCAAAATTCCATTAGTAACGTTTGTTTTCCTTTTCCGCACTCTCGTGGAAAGGCAAATTCTATTCCAGTCTAAAATTTGTCAAGAGCAAACATTTAAAGTAGAAAAGAAGCACCTTGCAGCACATCGCCAGGCTCAGAGGCTCTCTGTGGCTCTCTTCCTCGGAGGGTGCACGGCGAACACGCTGGGGAGAGCTGCTGCTACGTGTTTTGGGTGACACAGCAGCGCAGCCCTCGGCGCCAGGACCAGTTTCGTGTCCCCGCAGGCACGTGATGGGTCCCGCTGGAGTGGCAGGCGCGTCTGATGGCTACCAAAGGAAGGGGGTCCAGTGTGATACTTTACCTTGAGCGTTTTGCTCAGTGCAGGGGGTCGTTGCTCTCTGGGGGAGGGCGGGGGGAGCTCAGGCTGGCGTTGGTCTCCCCCACCCCCGCCAGGTCTCCTGTCGGTGGGTTTCCACGGTGGCAGGACGTGGTGATCCCATACAAGGGGTGTCCTCTTTGTGTGTGGTTTGGACTTGGGCAGGGCTGTTTGTTGGGAACGGTAAGTAATTTCCAGGGAGAGACACTTCCCGATTGTTGCAACTCGTTCTGTGCAGCCGGCAGAGACGGGCCACAGAGAGAAGCGCTGAGGTCGTCGGGGTGACTGATCGGCGGGCTGCCGCTCAGGCTGGGTTGTTTGGCCGTGACCGAGGGGCAGGCACGAACAATCCACGTGGAGCCTCAAACCACATGGAAGGCACCAGAAGCAGCTGCGTGAGGCTGCTAGTTGTCGATCGAGAGGTCAGGGGACACTGGCGGCGTGTCCTCGCACTTCCTTTCGGGTCGTGGTTTGTGGGCCGCCCTGCGCCCCTGCCCCGTCGGCGCCCCCGCCCTGCCCCTCTGGAGCCGGCAGCGACCCGCCGCGCTCCCCGGCTCCCTGGGCGAGCTTATCCTGGTTCTCTCCACGCTCCTGCTAGCCGACTGCGGCGCTGTTCCTTCCGGAAGCTTCCTGAGAGGCGTCTGTAGCACACAGCAGGAGCTAGTTCTGTTTTCCTTGCCGGGAATCCGTCGACTTTGCGTGGCTCGGGGCAGAAGGAGCGTGTGGAGTGAGCTCTCGGCAGACCCTGTGCGGCCAGGATCGGGTTCTGAGGCCAGGTGTCTGCCGAGCCTCGGCCCCAGAAGGGCTCACAGAAGCGAGCTAGACGGAGGGGGCGGGAAGCCTTTCGGGGCCTGGGGCGACGAGCAGAACTGAGAGACAGCAGCCCTGTCCTCGGAGCTCTGCGAAGAAGGGAGCCACTTCACAGCCGCTGGTTCCGAGGGCAGGACTGGGCGGGGCCCGGGAGCGTCATTCTTTCCAGCCTAAAGAATGTAGAAAACAGCACAGACGGCGCACCTGAGAGTCCAGCCACCTGTGCCGGGCGCGGCCTGGCAGGCACCTGGCCCAGCCTGGAGGGTCCCCAGTGTCTGAGTGTGCACCGAAGCGTCCCAGAGGACTCCTGGGTTCAAACACACGGAGGTGTCGGCCCCGGCCTAGACGCGGGATCCAACTGAGCTGGACGGAAAGACGGGGAGATAAATACAGAGAGGGGTGCACAGTGCAGGTGTCGGGGCCACAGACTTGCCGACCTGCAAGGCTTGGGACCCCTCAGCAGATGGACCTGCCCCGTTGGGGGCCTGCCAGGCTGCTCCCAGGCACGGACGGACTGTCCACCCCCAGCGGTGTCTCCTGACCTGTGCTGGACGGGCCCTCTGATCCTCCCAGGCTGCTGCCTTGAGCTTCTCTCAGGCCCCAGAGCCCCCCACTTGACCTCTGGGGCCCACGTCTGGCCCTTCCATATGGCCCCTGGCTAAAGTTCCCTCGGATCAGTAAATAATTTATGACTTCAGCTGCCGCGGGCTTGCCTTCCTTCTCTCACCCACTTTTTTTTACTGGTGTGCATCTGGAGACCTTTCTGAATCGGAGTGCGGAGTGCCTTCCAGAAAAGATCCCCCAGGAGATCGAGTTTCTAAAGACGGTCAGGATGGCGCAGGTGTGCACCCGGAAGCCGTCGGGGTGGTCTCCGTCAGGGAGCTGCCGGCTTCCCCGTCCTCCCCCGTCCTCGGCGAGGAAAAGGAGGCCAGTGAGCGAGGGGGGCGCCTTGGCCGACAGTGTGGACACGTCTGCTTCCCCCCGGGCCAAGGAGACTGGGAGGGTGATTCCTCCTTAGAAGTTCTGACTGCTGTTCCCTGGAGTAAAATTATGTAGAAGCTTGATTTATCTGCTCCAAAAACTAGGAGCCCCTTAGAGAAGTTAAGCGGAGTATAAAACGCCGTCAGGGTAGTTAAACGTACACTCTGTTAGAATGATTTGCGCACTTTGCGGGAAGCCGCGATATGAAATGCATAAATACACAGCGGAGCGAACTGGGAAGGGCGTTTCACTTGACAGGATCAGTCAGACGCTCAGGTGCCGAATCGCAGCCACTTAGCACAGTTCCTGGAGTTTTTAAATTCTGCCTCAGAC
>CM052542.1:152659862-152752814 GCA_028533065.1 Trachops cirrhosus | reverse complement strand
AAACGCCGTCAGGGTAGTTAAACGTACACTCTGTTAGAATGATTTGCGCACTTTGCGGGAAGCCGCGATATGAAATGCATAAATACACAGCGGAGCGAACTGGGAAGGGCGTTTCACTTGACAGGATCAGTCAGACGCTCAGGTGCCGAATCGCAGCCACTTAGCACAGTTCCTGGAGTTTTTAAATTCTGCCTCAGACGTTCAGAGTCCAAGGGGGAGGGTGTCAGTGCTCCGAGCTGAGCGGCTCTCCCCCCGGGGGGGAGGCTCTCGGTCCCGAAGAAGCTGGCGCCCCGGCTCCTCCGGGAACAGCCCTGGAAATGCACTCCCCGCTCCCGTAGGCTCTTGTCCTGATTTTGGAACCGATTCTATTCAAATGAGTGACCGTTCTAGCTATTTTGGTCCTCTTTGTCATGGGGAGTAAGCGCCCCTGGGGGGGGGGGCACTAAGTCCCCTCCGGGACACTGCGGGAGCGGCAGCAGCCGTTAATCGCAGGCCAGCGCGGTCCGCCCTTCACTGGGAGCCAGGGTGTGGCGTAACCTCTGCACGTGACCGGCCGTCTGAAAGTGACTGTGCACCGTTGTTGTGCTTTCTTACCGAAACCAGTTCACTCCTCGTCTGCCCCAATCTGCAGAAGGAGGACCTGAGTGCGTGGTGTCCGCGGGACCAAGTAGCTGCTCCCCGAGTTCGGAGGGAGGTCAGCGGGCAGACGAGTCGACCCCTTGAGAATATTGTGCAGCGCTCCCCCTTCCGTGCTTACCTGGGAGCGCTGCCCAGTGCTGGGGTGCCAGCCGACACCCCACTGTGCAGCCGTGGTGGGCGCACCCCATCTCTAGGACCAGGCGGCCCCCACACTGGGGACGCCTCTCTCTGCTTTGTGACTCCCGGCGGAAGGCGGGGAAACGCAGCCCATCGGGGCAGGAGCTTTGAACGCCTTTTCTCCACAATTTTTCCGTTGGCCTGGAAGGAACGTTCCAGCCAAGACTCGAGCGAACACCGTCGCTGGTGGGGACAACTTAGGCTGTGGGGGAGAGGCACACTCGTGATCAGCCCCTGCCACGGGAACCGGTGCCCACCGGCTTCCAGCAGCCCTCCCCCCTCGCCGTGCAGCCCGGCCCGCCCAGGTTCCCGTGTCTCCCTGCGCATCCCCGGGACTCAGAGTCCACCCGGGTGGAACTTGGCCAGACCTGGCCAGGGCGCTCGGGGCTGAAGCACCCACGGGAATAGAAAACCCTCGGGCAGCCACGGAACATCTCGTCTGGTGGTGGAGTCCCCTCGTGAATGCAGCGGATTGAGCTGCCACCCATCATTTGTACAGTAGCTGATGGTCACCCAGGTGGTTGGTGGGCGCGCCCCGGCCTGGGGCCTCCCACCAGGGAGGTTCCGCTCCGGTTCTTGGGGTTCCGTGACGAGGAGGGCAGAGCGAGTTTCCTCGCGGGCCCTGGGGCGGATGTGGCATCAGGGTGGCCGCCCTCCCCCCGCAGCACATCAGGCTGTCACCTGGGCTGGGTGCAGACTCGCTTCCCTAAGCCGAAAGCCAAGGCAGCATTGGTACCAAGTGTTGAGGTGACAGGAGAGACTCGGGGTGGCGGCCCCGTGTGGACTCCATGCTGTCGCGGCAGCCCCAGCTGAACACAGGGCTCGGTGCGCCGGGGGCTGGAGGGCGAAGGGTTGGGCCTCGGCCACATCGCCCGCCGCTTTTTCCTGGGTGGTTTCTGCCGCTCACCGGGGTGCCTGGTTTTCCAGGGAAGCTCCCGTTCATTTGCCCCAGAGAGCCCTTTTGGTTGGAAATCCCAGGCACAGAACTTTCCACAGTGTGCCATTGGATACGGTTCTGTCACCCGATCCCTTCAGAACACAGAAGCCTCCCGTGGGTGGCTCTCTGGGCCCGGGGAGCTTGGAGCCCAGGGCAAGGCGGTTCTCTGCTTCCGGTCTGCACTTCCAGCCTGTCCCTCTGAAAACACAGACAAGGGGCGCGTGCCCTTCGCCACATGTGCCCGTGTCGCCGTGGGGGCCTCCGGATCCCCGCAGGTGCCAGAGACCGAGAACTCCCCCTCCCGGCGCTCACGCGCTGGAAGCACGGAGCGTCCTCATGTCCCACCTCTTCTCACACGTGTCCTGAAAACACGGCTGTTCCTTACACGTACAGACCTCCAGTCACAGCCCGACACAATCCGTGGCTTGTTTTCCCCGCACAGTAGCTGCATTTTGATGGCGGCGGTGCCCAGCGCACATTTTGGGTTTATTTAACTTACAAACTCCGGGGCGAGTGCCTCTGCAAACAAGCTTCCTCGGGCAGGACCAGGGTTTTCTCCCAGAGCTGGGTCAGAGGCGCTGCGGCCCGGCCCGTTCCTGCGTGACAGGAAGTGGCCGTTTGCATGACATCACTGCGGGGTCACTTGTAATTAAGGGGGTGGCAGGAAGTAGCGAGACAGATGAGTCTCGGCGGAAATGCAGATTTCAAGGGGGAAGATGGGAAGAGGGTCTGGGAAGGAGGAAGCCTCTCCCGGGGAGGAATCTGGAAGTCGGAGGACAGCCGCCGAGGGCTGCGCTTCCCGGGCCAGTGCTGGTGTGAAGCCCCTAGCCCGTCCCAGCCCCAGGGCGCTGTCCCTCGGCCACCTCGCAGCAGGGCGTCTGGTTGTGTGAGGTTTGTGCGTGCCGGCGTGACCTCTGTGTCCGGCCATGGGCAGGGGGGCCGGAAAGGTGAGCCTGTGCCTTCGGGCATCGCTCTGCCGCTCCAGTTGTGAGCCGGCATCGGTTGCTCTGTTTCCTGCCGTCCCCCTGGGAGACCCGTCCAGCAGGACCGGTGGGGGCCCCTGCGCACAGGTTCTGGCCTGGGGCTCGGTGTCTGGCCGGAGGAGGGCACGCCCAGGCCCGGAGGCCGTGGTGAGTCCTGGGACGTCTTGGCCTCGGGCCGGCCGCTCCCAGAGGGCAGAGGGGAGGCGCCTGCTCTGCCCTCCCAGTCTGTGCCCAGCCCACTGCTCCGGCTCGCCCTCCTCGGGGGGCGTTGTGGGGTCCGCGTCCGCAGCCCCCGCACTTGCTGGACATCTCTGCACGGGCGTGGCGTCGGGCTGGGAAGCGCTTTGGCGGTGTGGCGTCCATTTCTGGGCACTGAACAGTTGGTTCGCGCTGGCCGGTTTTGTCACAGAAGGAAAAACTGCCGAGAGACTCCCGGATGGTTGGCTCTGGTTCCGGAGCTTCGTCGTCTGGCCCGCTCGGGGTGCTGCTTCCCGGGCACCCCACGGCGCTGTGCCCGCCTGCTGCTCCCCTTCGGACCTGTCGCTAGTCTGCGCCGCAGCACCGTGGCCCGTGCGGTCCCCACCAGCTCCGTGTTCCTGAGGGGTCTCGCGAGGCGCGACTGCCGTCTTTCTGGTCCGCCTTCGCTGCGCCTCGCTGCAAGGAAGCGTGCGCTCGGCACCGTGGCCCGTGTCCTGTTCCACGAGGGCCCGAGCCCGCTGCGCAAATGACGGGTTTGTCGGCCGGCCCCTCGCGGCCACTGCGGAGCACCGTCCGCTTCCAGCAAGCTGTCGGCTTTCGGGAGCCCCCCGCCCCCCGCCCACATCTGTGGGGGGCAGGTCGTGGCTGCCAACAGGGGATTTAGTCTTGACAGCAGCGCCGTGTTGGGAGAGCGGGTGACATTTTCTCTCCGATGTAAACCTTTCCGTGTATTTTAGAACCGTTTCAGATTCACAGAAAGGTGGAAAGGCGACCACGAAGAGTCCCGTGCGCCCCGTCCCCGTCGTCCAGGAGCACGGTGCGTTGCCCTCACTGAGGCCCCCGCTGGCCGGAGGGGGCGACCTTCTGCGTCACTACGTTTCTGCGGGGCTGTGCGGGTGGGTCTGCAACGCAGGGAAGGTGCAGTTCCACGCCCTCGGTTTCTGTGGGGCTCTGGGCCCCGGGTAGACAACAGAGTGCTCCCTCTGAGAGCCTCCACTGGAAGGAGCCGGCGTCCCCAGCAGAAGTCCCTGTTCCCTGGGGACAGGGCGAGGCAGAAGTGGCCCTGCCCGGCCTCGGAGTGCAGCTGGGAGTTCCACTGGGAAACAGCCGTCCGGGTGGGGGCTGAGCGGGTCTGTGCTGGGCGTGGCGCCTGTCGCAGAAGTTCTGCAGGTCGGCCTGGCCCCGATGCTGGTTTTGGGATCGGAAACCCTGCAGGACTTGAGCGCAGCTGCTCTGCGGTGCTGAGGGTGTCAGCAGCAGAGCCCTGTGCTGGGAGCTGATGGGGGTGTCACTCGGGGACAAAGCGGGGGACCGAGGGGCCTTGGTCATGGGCGGGCTGTGAGGCAGTCTGTAGAGGGGCCTCCTGCTGCACCCGGCCTTTTCCTGGGCGTCACTCTGCGTCATCCTTGCGGCTTATCTTCCTGATCGGGAGCTGGAGGATCCGAGAGAGGAACTGCGTCCCCGAGGGCAAGCGTGCCCGGGTGTGCGGAGGCCAGCCCTGGCCTTGTGCAGGGGAGGACGGGCCCGTCGCGTTTGCCGAAGGACAGCTGGGGGCCACAGGGCTGGCAGACCGCCCAAAGGAGTCGGGAATGCAGTGAGCACCCCCGAAACCCTGCCAGTCCCAACCTCCTCTCGGGGGCCTGGCGCGCGGGCCCAGTGCAGAGGCTCGGGAAGCCCCGTGCGGGGCTGCGGGTGAGCCCCCAGCCCCGTCTGCGGCCAGGCACCCAGGCGCTGACTCCCTGGGAGCCGCCGCCTCTGTCTGGGACCTGGGCGGCTGCAGTGCCTTCTGGAGGTGACTTCCTGGCCCTCTGGCGCCTGCTTCTCCCTGTGCCTCAGGTGCCACTGACCCTTGTGGGCTCCTTGGGAGAAGTTCTCATTTTCCTCGACCACTGCACCTCAGTTACCAAAACATAAAGAAGTTTTTCCTTACATCCTAGATTTCTACTGTTTACTGTTTTGAGAGAAAGAGGATGAGGGTTTACACGTGCAAGTCACCTTTCTCCTTCGGTGCCTCTTGCTCCCTCCTTCTGTACGTGGTTGAGTTCAGTTAGTGCAGACGAGTTTCCTGCTCCTGAATTCAGGGTCAGTCACTCTGGTGCTTGTCCTGAGCTTGTCCTGGGCTCAGGGGACATTTGTGGGCACGACAGGCGTGTCCTCCTCAGACCAGGAAGGTCATCGGACCAGGAGCTGGGCTCTGCCCGCAAGTGTCCCCAGGGCCCTGGAACTATGGGACTAGGTCGGAGGGCCAGTGGCCACGTGGCCAGCTTGACCTTCTGACTTCTTTGGGGGCACGCCCACCGAGGTGGGGTGCACCCGGTGGTGCGCAGGTGTCTGCGGTGGTGCTGACGTGGCGAGTCCTGAGTGGGTGGGCAGTGTGGGCCCCGCCCCCGGAGTGCAGGAGGAGGTCCGGGGAGAACGGTCTCCGTGGGGCGGGGTTCTCATCCCTCGCCACGCCCCACGTCTGTCTCCGTTGGTGCCCGGCAGGCACTCGGCTCCGTGCACTTGTCAAGGGGATGGAAGAAGCCTATGAAGGGGACGAGATGTGAGTGTAGAATGTTCGTATTTCCTCCCTTGAACAGAAGACGGCAGTCTGCAGGCACTTGGTTAGCAAATGTGACAAATAGAACGGGCGCAGCTCGTGAGACCCGGCAGGGGGTGGGCGAGGTGCCGGCTGTCCTCTGAGGCAGCCTCCCGGCCCCCCCCTCCGTGCCGTGGGGACCCGGCCCCCAGCCTGGAGCAGGGGCCACACTTCTGTGTGACTTCTGGGGACAAACCTTTCATCACCACGTCAGAGCCGCTTTCGTGCTTCCAGAGCGTGCCACAGGCCACATGGAACCGCCGCGTCACCTGTGGGCGTGTGTCTGGGGCGACCGTGAGAGTGAGTGGCAGCCGAGGACCGGTGCGGGAGGGGGACGCCTGAGTCGCACCGCGTGGCCGAGGAGGAGGAAGAGAACAAAACCTGCTTTGAGCTCAGTGACCAAACCAGAAAGGTTTCATTTGTCTCCTCTTCCTGTGACCTTGACCGCAAACCTCGGCCGTGTCCCCACTTCCTCCCCCGGGGCGGGGAGGGGCCAGAAATGGAAAATCAGCAGGCTGGATACTGTAACCCCTGATTGTTTCAATTCTGTGGAAGAATAAGATATGAAAATATCCACCGAGAATATAAACAAAGTGAAGCAAGCTCATTCGTGGATTGTGATGCTCATGTTTCGTAACGTAACTGAACTTGATTTCCAGTTGGGGGCGCTTGTTCCCCCGGAGTTAGAGCTGTGACACTCTGAAGAAGGGTCAGCGACCCTCGCAATACTTTCTCTGAGAGCGCCCTGTCCCCAAGCGTGACCCCAGAGTGGTGGAGGCCTGAGTCGGGGGACTTTGGAAGGGGCGCTTGGCTGCCGGAAATGGACCCTGGCGAGGGTCTGGCCTGCGTGCGCTTGGCCCAGTTCCAGCGAGACGCAGGCCAGCCCCTGGAGGGGCGGGGCCCGCCCGACTCCCCAGCCAGCGCCTCCAGCCCGAGCTGAGTGGCTTCTGCCCTTGAAAGGCGTGCGTTTCCTTCCACCCGTGGGGCTTGGCTTTCACACCCGCCCTCCACCGGTCGTCTGCTGCACCGTGTGAGCTATCCATGAATTCACCGGCCTGGATGGAAATGAAAGCGCAGTCGGCAGTGGTTGATTTTTAATGCGTTCTCGATAACTGCGTTCCTGCAGGAAGGTGGAGTTGGATAATTAAGTGGCAGTGGGCTCTGAAGGTTAGGGTGCGAGGTTTCGGGGTGTCTGGGTGGTGTGGCGCTGCGGCCTGGGAGGGCGGGTTCCTACCCCACGCCAGCCCTTCCGAGCACCCCCGGCTTGGACACGCTGTGCCAGCGTCTGCTTTGTTTGCTCTGGAAGTCTGTCCTGGGCGAGTGAGTTTGAAAACTCTCGCTCCCAGGAAAGCTGTCACTGCTGAAAAACAGCAGCAGCTCAGGTGACAGTTAAAGCATTATTGAGTTTGCGCCATCCCCAAGTCGATACATCGTAGAGCTGAACTTGGTAAGAGTCGCAACTTTGCGTGGCAGTTAGTGTCTGCTGCTCTGCTGCTGGCGGGGAGCCGAGGGCCTGGGGTGGTCCCCGGTTCTCACCTGGGGGGGCAGAGCCGTGTGGCTGCAGCCAGGAAGGGTTCCATGGACGGCCTGCAGTGTGGATGGACGCGTTGGGTGTTGCCATGCGGTGCCCTTGCCATCTCTCGCGGGCTCCTCACGTGGCCGGAGCCGGGCTGGGAGCGGACGTCCGGGCCTCGTCCGGGCCGTCCTGGGTCAGCCGGCGTTGGCAGCGCAGCCCACCGTGGAGCTGAGGCCAGGCGGAGGTGTGTGATGTACTCGGCACCCTGGCCAGAGACCTCCTCGGGCCGGGCTGCCTTCTGGCAGGGGCCTGGTCTGCTCTCGGGGGCACAGGGCAGTGCGGGGCCGGCAGCCTGCATCTGCAGCAACGCCCTCGGTGGCAGCAGGGGCTGCCTTCGCCGGGCTGCACCGTGCGCCGACAGCCTGCCGGCCGTGGCCCCACAGCTCTGCAAAGCAGGTGGCACTGTCCCCATTTTACAGGGAGAACTTCCATTAAGAAAAACTACAGCAAACGTAGATCCACGAAGTCAGAGAGGGCTGTACACTGAACACCCACGTGCGCCCGCCAGTCGTGCTGGGCGGCGGGTCCCTGCGTGGGGACCCAGCCCCGCCCCGTCTCCCGAGGCTGGTCAGTTCACGTTCCTAAAGTATACGGGCTCCGTTCAGAAACGGCGTCACGCCCGAAGAAAGTGAACTGTTTGTGGCCTCGGGGAGCCCCTGCTGTGGGGCCCCCCTTCCTGGTTGCGGGCGCCCTCTCTGCTGCTCATCAGAGCCGGGGGGTGCGAACGCCAGGCCCGGCTGCCCGGCCCGCAGCCGTCCTGCGAGTGGCAGGGGGTGGGGTGGGGGGCGCACTGCCCGGTCGGGGTCCAGCTCCACCGCCCGCTGTGCCTCCCAGTCATCTCTGCCTGAGGCCTCAGCTTTGTCATTTCAAATGGCACTCGTGACATCGCTGTGTCCTGAGACCGTTGGGAAGGGCGGGCCAGGACACGCACGTTGTTCGAGCAGAGCCCCGGACTCTTCCTCTCAGGAGTGTGTCATTGCTACAGCTGCCGCGCCCCACGACGCTGCTGCGGGTTGCAGTGGCCGTGTGCGCTGGTGACCTCACCAGGTGTGCCGGCCTCGTCCTTGCCTTGCCTCTGCTCTTACAGACCGGCCCCCGGGCTCCTGGGCCCGCGTCACCTGGAGGCTGAGCCCCAGGCTGCCCTATGAGGATGGGGGGCGTCCTGTCTCATGGAGCTGAAGAGAATCTGAAGAGACTTGGTATTTGGTCTCAAACAGAGCCTGTGCCTTGGAGCTGGGGGCAGGGAGAAGAGGGAGCCCCCCCCTTTCCTTCCCGGGGCTGCTCCTGAAGCAGAAACCGCCCCCACGGAATGGGTGGGTGCTCCCCACCCTCGAGGCCCCGCCTCTTCCCTGAGCAGAGTGTCGGTGCCGAAGGCTCCAGCAGAGGGGGCAGTTCCCCTGGAGGTCCCAGCAGGGAGTGTGTTTACGGAGCGCCCGGCTGGCCCGGCAGATGAAAATAAGATGTTTGCTTTAGCAGTTTGCTTCATCCTGGAAACATCCCTAGACAATGCCAAGGCCTGGGTTGGAAGAGGCACGCTCGGCTTCTCGGGATGGCCCCAGGAAGGGGGTTTGAGTGAAAACAGAAATGGTGCATACCAGGGCTGTAGGGCTCCGCCGGAGCCCGGTGCGGTTCGGGGTTGCAAGGGTGACGGGGAGGCTGGGTCTGACGGGGGCGGGCTGCGGGGTGCCCTGGGCACACCTGGGCAGGCTGGGAGGTTCTAGAAGCAGGAAGAGAACACGTACAGGCGTGAGGCTGCGTTCCGTCCGCACCCCCGTGCCCTTGGTTGACGGGGTCTCCGACCGAGGGCCCAGTGCTGGACTGGGCGCCTTGTTCTCTAGGATGGGGGCGGGGTGGGGAGTGTCTCCAGCGGAGCGGCCTCTCCGGGACGGGGCAGACTCCGGATCATCTGAAATCTCCTTTCGGCTCTGCCCCCCCTTGGTCACGGTTCTGCCCACACGGAATGCTCTCAGCCTGCCCCCAACATAGCGGGCAGAGATCCAGGCTCCAGAACTTTCCTCTCCCAGCCTGAGTGTCAGCACTTCCTTCCATGGCCGTTTTGGGCGGTCGCTGCTCAGAACCAGCCAGGCCGCAGGTGAGCCGCAACACGCGTGTGTGTGCAGGCCCACACGTGTGTGTGCAGGCCCACGCACGGGGCAGGCGTGTGGGGCCCGCAGCCTGCCGTGATGAGCTGAGAAAAAAACTGCATTTCCATTTAAAAGCCACTTGAGACCTTTCCTTTTTAAAAAAAGGACTTGACCTCAAGTAATTTCGAATGACTTGGGGTGCCTCCCTGAGGCACAGTAGCAGGCAGTGTGCGCGCTGCACCCAGGGGCTGGGGCGGCCGTGGCCCTCTCGGTTTCCTGCGTGGCTTCCCTCCGCACTGTCTCAAAGGGTAAAAGGAGCACACGGTGCCTGGAAGTCCATGTCCGTGTGCAACCCGTGTGCCTCCACCGCCGGCTGGCCCGCACGTTCCAGCTCTCCGTAGTGTTCGCTCTTCCCCAGAACGGCATGGGCGAGCGGTTCTCAGCCGGTGTGCCCTGCAGCTACCGGACAAGGCCCCGGCCTCCGTCCTGGGTGAGGAAGGCCCCACGGTGGGGGCGGGAGTCGTGGTCACAGGGGCAGCGGCCTCCATACGGGCTGACACTGAGCCCCATCTCGCCCTAAGTGGCTTCCCCAGAAAAACCGCAAAGCCAGGCGCCCGCACCCAGCGCACCCAGCGCACCCTGCTCCTGGCTCCCAGGCTCCCAGTGAGCCCAGACCCGGCTGGACGTCAGGACCTCCTCCGGCCCCTGGAGGCCGCTCCCGGCCACTTGGCAGGGGTTGAGTCCTCGGGGTGCCCCTGGGCTGTGGCTCTGTGGGGCGCAGCCCGTGGGCAGCCATCCGGCTGGGACAGGGAGCCGGCTGCGGACCAGAGTCTTTATTTTCGTTTTTCAAATGAAACTGCATGCCTCCTACTCCCCACGTAGCAACAGCTGATTTTCCTCATCTGTAAACTGACAACACACTCCAGAACCCTGGAACCACCCCTGTTTTCTGCTTAAGCTTTGGCCTTGTTTTAAATTCCCTTCTGGGTCAACAACTGCGTAGGACAGCTACTTAACTCCACCTACCAGACTCTGGTGTGTGGAAACCTTTTGCGCTCCCAGAGGCAGAAAAACCTCCTGCGGGCGGTGGAAGACCCCCAACTGTGGGACGTAGGCCTTGCTAGTGGCGATGTCCCGAGAATTGGGCCAGCTCGGCTCTCCGGTCTTTGTGTGTGGGTGAGGGTGTGGTCACAGTGCACGCCCCTCCTGGTGTCAGGTGGCTGGTGCGGAAAGCGCAGCATCGGTGGGAGAGGAGCGGCGTCGGCACAGGGGTGGCCGCAGAGGCCTCTTCGGGACACGGCGCAGTGGCCCGGCGCTGGCTCGGCCCGCGCCACAGCCTTCGGGCGGAGCCTCCTTGTGCCCGGGACCTTTACAGGGGGTGCCCGTGGGAGGAACGGAAACCATGTGTTTCCGGCTGCTGTGCCGCCGATCTCGGGTGAAGTTCGGGTGGCAGCCCAGGAGTTCCGTCCCGACAGGCAGAGCTTCCGTCGAGCTCCGTAACCAGCTCTGCGGAACAAACGGCGCTCGTGCCGGGAGGCGGTGGCCGTGTGCTCTGGGACCCCGAGGGGGAGGCTGAGCCGGCCCGACGCCGGCAGCCCGGTGCTGGGGGCTGGCTTCCCCGGGGACCCTCCCGGGGGCCGTGGGCGGGGGCGGCCGGCCGGTCGCCCCAGGGAGCAGGGGGCACCCTGGAGGAGGGTGAGAAGGTAGTTGGATCCTGAACGCGTCAGGCCGACGGGCTCTGGAGGCTGGGATTTCGTCAGCAGACGAGCGTGGCCCTATTTTTAAGCCGTGCGTATTATGTACCAGGACTTCCTGTTTTTCCAAAGAAGCCTCTTCTCTTGGTTTTTCTGATGATGGATTTATTGGAACGTTTGCTATTCAAGTGACCCAAGTTGTTTTCCAACCGAAAAGCAGAACTGGAGCGTTTGTGACCCAGACGGGCAGCGGACGCGGCAAGAACACCCTTCCCCAGAGACCGCTCGGTCAGGAGCACGGCGGCCTTGCTGGCCGATGGCTGGGGGGACAAAGGGCGAGTGGCCAGCCGGGGTTCTGGACCGACTCCGTGGCTCACGGCGCGGCTTCTCGGCGAGGGAGGCGGGGGCTGCTCGGAGGACGGTTGAAAGGGGGTTTTTGTTGCTCCTCCGGCTAAGTTGAGCCATGTGTGGCTCTTTCTAGGAGCGCCGGTCTGGCCAATCGGAGCCGCGTGAATCCCACTCGCTTCCTGCCGACCTCTTGACACCGACAGATGGTTTTTCTTACAAGTGTCATGAGGCCTCTCCAGTCGCTGACCTCATCGAGTTGTATTGGGGCCATTTTCATAACTTTTGTTTCTAAAAATCCGTTTAACCCTTCTGGAGCTCCCCTCTGAGAATAGGAGCGCCCCGTCTCCTGTCTCTGCCCATCTCGCTCTTGGCCCCCAGAGCCGGGGGAGTCCACAGAAAGGGGTGGGGGGAGCTCCCACACCGGGAATGCAGTGAAGTGACCCCTCCAGGGGTGACGGGGCTCCTAGGGTGAGCGGAAACACGGGCCAGCAGTGACCTGGGGTCGTTGAGTCTCAGGCTCTGAACCAGTCTGTGCGGGCAACGGTTAGATTTGGGAACATCTCGAGTCTCAGAATGTTCCAGAAATCGCATGATTCCTAGAAGCTGTCGAGGGCTACAGGAGCGTGTGCATCTGGGCACGCACGCGCCCACAGCGACACCCAGAGCCCCCGTCTGCCACTCCGCGTCCCGGGAAAGGGCTGTGTTTATACTCGGGGCCTCTGAGCAGAGTGCCTTCCAGGTCCCTGCCTCCAGCCTCCCCCGAGGCAGCGAGGTCGGCCTCGGTGGTGGTGCAGTTCAAGGGCCGCTCCTGAGGATGAGAAGGCAAGAGGGCTGTCTACCCAGCGCCCTGCCAGGCCGAGGGGGGCCTGGGGCTGCGTTCTCAGTGTGGGGCCCCGTATCTGGCAGACCCCTTGCATCCCCGGGTCTGGCGTCCCCGGATTTAGGGGCAGGTGCGCGTCCGAGCGAAGGCCCTCGGTGCCCTGGTGTAGTCGTGCGAGCCGAGCCCCGCCCTGGCATGCACGCTGAGTGTCTGCAGTAAGTGACGTCCCAGCGGACCCTCCGTCCCCGGGCCTGCGGGGTTGCTGGTGTTGGCGGACTGGAGCTTCCCAGAGCTGGCCTCGCTCCGATCTGCTGGGCTGACCGCCACCTCGTGGACGCGTGACGCCGCACTCCTCGCGTCCACGGAAGGCCCACGATGGCACCCGCTATCGCTGGTGGAAACACGGAGGGGGTTTTTGCTTTCACCAGAAGGGGCAAAAAGTGAGAATAGTGTTTGCTTCCACGAGCCGCTGTGGCATCAGCGCGCCCCATGCGGCAAGGAGGACGGCGTTGCTTCTTACGGTGAGTTAGGGGGAGCTTGGGTTTTCTGTGCCACTTGCTGTGCCTCGGCAGGTCACCTTCGGGTCTGGGAGTGCTGGGAAATTCACAGTTGCTGCTTCTTAGCCTGTGCAGGTTTCCACAGGAGCGCTCTGCGGGCAGCGGGGAACCGGTGTTGGGTCTCTTGCTGTGTGACAAAGAGCCTCTGAACGCGGAGCCCGGAAACAGCGCAGCCCCAGCTCCGGGTTTCTGCGGTGGCGGCGAGTCCAGCACCGCCCCGCCTGGGCGGAGTTGCCTCAGACTTTCCCCGAAGGCGGTGTCCGGCCCCTCCCTGCCTCGCACTTCCGTAACAGTTTGAGGGAGAACAGGGAGGACTTGGTACTCACCGTCCCCGGGTCTGGGCTGCCTTTGCTACGCACCCGCCACCTGTGTCCCCGGCCGGGCCGCCCCAGGCACGTGGAGCACCTCGGAGCACCTCGGTTCAGGGCCCCAAAGTGCCGGCCCCTCCGGCACAGGGGGCGACGCGCTGGGCTGGGCGAGGGGCAGCGGGCCCCTCATCCGGCTGGGCTGCACGTTCTGAGCACAGTTGCTCGGAGTCTGGTTGGTTGGTCCTCAACTGTCTGCTCTTTGAATGTGGGAGGCCGGGTCCCTGCTGCCTCGGGCAGGTGGGTGGGTTTGGAGTGGGCTCTCTCTTCCAGACACTTGCTCTCTAAAAGCAGAGGAAGGGCCCCAGCCTCCATCATCCCGTCTGACGGCTTTATCTCCACCAGGCAGGCTGCAGGCCCTTTCCCAGCACCTCCGGCCCTACGCCACGCCTGCTGGCCTCTGTCAGCCTCTCCCTGGCCACCAGGCAGCCCGCAGGCCTCACTGGTTGTCCACCTTAAAGTGGGCTGTGAACAGAGAACCCTCCTCCGAGAGGCCAAAGTGAGACCCACCTGTGTGGTTAGGAAGAAGGTGGGGAGAGGCTTGTGCTGTCAGAGCCCAGAGGGCAGAGAGGCTCTGCCAGGAGGCAAAGTCGGAGCTGGGGGGAGACACTCCGGATCTCCACATGCATGCCAGTCCTTCCGAAGGCATCCCCTGCCAGGTTCAGGCCAAGAGAAAGACAGCATGCTTTGGGGCACATGTTGCTATGGTAACCCTGGCTTTGACTGGTGGTAAGAGAGGACGCTGGTCCTGTGGAAGTGTGGGGATTGGCGGGACACGTGTCCCCTACTTCAGCCCCCTGGACTGAACCAGCCCTCCTTTCCTTCTGCAGCCTGAACCCATGGGTGCTCAGCGGGTGTGGGGAGGGAGGGGCTGGTGCACTGCATCTTCGGTCCCTTCTCAGAACCTGGTGACTCGGAGAGGCCGGCTTGTCCCTCTGCTGTGGTCTGGCTGGCAGGTGGTGGGCCCCGGCCTCAAAGGTCCTGGCTAAGGAGCCCAGAAGCCTCCCTCCGGGTGGCTGCTGTGGCCAGAACCAGTCCCTGGTGAGGTTGGGAACAGCCGCTTTTTCTCACCTCCCTCTCCCAGTGAGCATCACCTGAAAAGGCCCGAGTCCTGAGGTCGTCCCAGGTCCACACCACACGCCTGGGGGCGGGGAGGATTGCGCAGTCACCCTCCGTCAGGTGTGTGGTGGCCTGGAAACAGCGGTCTGTCGTGGCCACCGTGGCGGCCTTTGCCTGGTCCCAACACAGTCCCTCCCATGTACGTGCGGTTTCCTTTTCTTCATTACTGTGGCTCATCCTTCGTGGATGTGTCTCTAAGCAAGACTCAGGGGTGTGATGGGAAATTGTCCTTCAGGGTGGCCTCTGGTCCTTCCTGCACTGGGGACCCCCCAGCCTGAGGCAGTGAGCCTCTCTGTCCCGTGACCCCCACCCCCAGCCTGGCCTTCCGCCTGTTCAGCCATGAAACCTCAGCCGCGGCCCAGAAAGCACACAGCAGGCGGGGCGCCCGGGTCCCCTTCCCCCACCCCCCGGCTGCTCAAGTTCCTAAAGCTTCTGCATGTTTTCTCCGAGGGGGTCAGGGGGGTCCATCCTTCTGCATCCTGAGATTGGGGGAGAGGCAGTGTCCCCTCCTGAGACCATCCCAGACCTGTCCTTCCGGGGTGTCTGGCCCCGTGCTCTGGGTCTTGGAGAGCCCAAGTTGGCACGGAAACGAGCTAGGCGAGCCTTGGCACGGCCACGCAGGCTCCTGCAAGAGGCCACGCGGGGCGTGTGGCGCCCTCTGCCGGCTGCAGGGCCCGTCGCCAGGCCTGGGACTGAAGGCCCGAGTCAGCAGAGCGTGCCCTTGCACGTGGGCTCTGGACCTCACGGCGTCAGCAGGCTGACGAGGGCGGGGAAGCAGTCCTGGCGCCAAGACAGGCCGATGCCCCCAGGAGAGCGTAGCCAGGAACCGCGAGGCAGAGTCTCCGGGTTTCTAACCTGTGACCGCTCATCATTGCTCTCTGTTTGATGACAACTAATTCCTGTGATCGTCCTCGTTAGACATTTAAATGCAAGTGCAGTCCATACGCGTCAGAATAAGCCCAACAAGCCAAAGTCGCCCTGAAAACATTCAGTCTTTTCCAGTCCCCGCCCCACACGCTGCGTTCCTCAGACAGCGCGTTTTAAAGTTGAGCAGGAGCTCAGCGGGGCTGCCCAGGCCGCTGGCTGCCGGAGGCCCTGCCCAGCCGTCCCCGCCGCCCCGGGCCACAGCGCACGCAGGCGGCTGGCTGCACGCTTGTGCCCAGGCTGCAGACACCCCGTCAGGTGGCCGGGGGCTGCCCTGGAGCGAGTGACCTCTCCGCGGTGGAGGTCTCTGCGGGCCCTTTACGAGAACTTCCCAACGTTCTGGACATCAGCGTTCCTCAACGTTCTGCAGACAGTTCTCGTTCTCAACACGTAACGACCAGTGCGTGGTGGGGTCAGGGTCAGGGCGGAACTGCTTCCACCCGCCTAGAACTTAAGGGTGCTGACCCCTTGACCCCATTCACCCTGACTTCTCGGCCTCTGTCGTGCGGAAGGGGAGGAAGGGGCCAGAACACTGGGGCGGGAGAGGGGAGCCTGTGACTCGGGTCATTATTAAAGCAACAGTATTTGTTTTTAAAGCATATCTGCACGTCAAGTGCTCTAGAAGTGTGTGAAAATTCTTACGGCAGGAGCTTCCCGTGTTCTGGGGCACGGGGTGGGGGGCAGCACTGAGTACCGGTTCAGACTCGGCCCGGGGGCCCGTGGGGGAGATCCTGGCTCGCTTCCACTTGGGCCCCCTGCTCTGGAGCGCAGCTTTCAGCAGGTGAAGTCGTTGGGATTGTGGGTTTGTGTTTAACACCAGGCCACGCGGGTTCGCCCGCCAAGGACCCTAAATGAGCGGGAGTCGCTCGCTGTCAAACCCAAGGAGACTCGGTCAAAGCGCCCTCCTCCATCGCCTCCCTCCAGTGGCGGCCTTTGACCTCCCCGGACGCCCCGCCGGCGCTGGGCTTCCCCACGCTTGCAGACTCGCTTCTCTGCTTGCCACCGGGAGCTCTGCAGGCGGCAGGCCTTCATATTTCGTCTCCTTGTCTCCTTCGTAGCCCCACAGGGTGTATCTGGTGGGGGTTAGAAGCAAGGAAGAAGGTCACAGGCCCACAGTTCCTCACCTGACCCCCAAATTAGGAAAAGCTCTGAAACCTGAATCCCTTCTGTAACCCGCTTGGCAGCAGACTTGGACCTGGCCCGAGTCCGCGGGGGTCTTTTTTTACCTTCTGTGTATCAACCCAGTTGGTGCCTGCCCACAGGTGCCAGTGCAGAAACGCCCACGGCTGGTCTGGGGGCCACACCACGCGGTGCAACCGCTCTCTGCCTTTTAAAATCCTGGGGCGGCTGAACCCCGAGGCGTGCCTGGCCTCTGGCTGTTGGGAGAGGCCGGTGGACCCTGCTGACCTCAGGCTGTCTGTGCACTTCCGTCCGGGACAGTCACGTAGCATCGGCCCCGGGGCCTGAGGGTGGGGCCCAGGGAGCAGCCGGAGGGCGTGCGACCGGGGCGGGGCCTTGCCACCCTAGGGCTGGGCTGCTCTGCGTCCCCTGGGGAGAGACAAACGGTTGTGTTCCCAGACCTGAGCGCGCACAGGCCGGGCTCCAGAAACCGGGTGAAGCCTCAGCGTGTGGTTAAGGGTCCTGCCAGTGACCTCAGAGCAGGGGTGGGGGCAGGGGGGGCAGGGGGGCGTCTGTCTCTCCAAAGGAAGGCGTGGGCGGTCTCGGGGGCCTGCTGTTTTGCACCAAATGTTTTCATCTGCTGGGGAGAAAAAATCCCCTTCCTTCCTTCTGGGTTCTTTTGGCTGGTCTAATAATTAAATGGACATAAGACAGATTGACTGCAGAAAAACGCGGTTTCCACTTCGTACGTACAGGAGCCCCATAAAAACACCAGACCCGAGGACGGGTTGGGCGGTTGAGACTTCCACGCCAGCCCTCCTGAGCGACGGGACGGGACGGGACGGGGCCTGCCGGGTGGGCGTGATCCCCAGGACGGCGAGAAGAGCGGGTGTTCGGTGGTTCAGTTCTTGGAGGGCCTTCAGCTCAGTGACCCCCCCACCTCCCACCCAGGAGGCACATTGCGGGGTGGCACGTCCCGCCTCCTTCCACCCGCGTGTCCTTGAGATTCTGACGTGGGTGCGTGGGTTCTACGGTGCTTCCTCTGCAGATACGGGGCCGCCTAGCCGGTCACTCTGCGAGCAGGTTCTAGAACTCTGCTGCCACCGGCAAAGCCACCACTGCGTGGCGGGAAGTTTTCCGGTTTGAGCAAAAGGGGGACAGTGCCGCACGGGCCCCTCCTGGCCGCCCTCTGGTCCTTCCTTTGCCGTCCGACAGCGACTGGCTGCATGGTGTCGCTGCTGTGGCAGGCACAGCGGTGGGAACAGGCGTGACTTACGGCGCGGGCCCGTGGACGGTCGCGGCAGGGCCGGCGTGGGAGGCGAGGTGCCGGTGTTCTCGGCGCGGCTCGAGCTGGAGACCCCTGCTCGCAGCTGAGCTCTGGTGGCCTGTCCCTGTCATCTGGAGGAGGGTTATGTTAATTAAGTTCTTGCTAATAGCTTGCTCCTTCAGAAGACAGAAACGTCGCGTTTCAAGCATTCTTGCTTCAGAGGAAGTACTGTGGGAGGCAGCTGAAACCATCGAGTCCAGGCCAGACCCAGCCTGGGGGCCGTGCGCGTCCAGGCCTGCCGTTGGCATGGCCCCCCTGAAATGTGGGTGGCACCACAGCTGGGGGGACCTGCCGAAGGGCCAGCCATAAATAGCGTTCCCCGCCCCTTCCAAAAAGCCAGACACAAAAGTCAGTTTCTTTTTAAAACAAAATTTTTTTTTACATAGTAGGGCACAGATAATTTATGTAAGCTGATGCTTGATCTTCCCTTTGATTGTATAATCGAGATTCTGCTTATCAATTTTTCAGGAAGCCATCTAATTATACAAATTAAAATTCAAAGGAAAGCAGAAAGAATGATTGCGCCTCACTGGGGGAATTGCAGGAGGAGGGTGTGAAATCCATCTTGCCTCAGACGATAATGCTGTCGTTTTTCATCTCTACGGCACTTCGCAAATATTAACTAATTAATTCTCTCGCCCCTCTGACGAGGCGCCTGACGCAGGGTTCTGGCGTCACTGCGGAGTCAGGGGGCCGTGTCACGCCGTATCCCGATCAGAGCTCGGGGCCAGCCTCCCAGTCTGGCGCAGGTCCGGGGGTCCTGCCCTCTGCCCACTGCTCTCAAGCTGGCCACAGTGAAGACACCGCACCCCACCCCACTCCCCTTTGCGTGGTCGCCTTCCAGAAAGTCCAGCAGAAGCAGACCCGGACTTTAAAAAATACATCCCCTATACCTTCACCCACCCAGGTCTTCCTGCTGGTGGTGGCCCACCCCGCTGTTGGCCGACCTTCGTCCTGCTAACCCAGGACGGTCACTCCAGGTGTGGGGACATTGCATTAATTATCGATGTGATCAGAAATGGTGCTTTGTCTCATTCTTGTAAACAATCACATAATTATTGCCATAAATCTTTTGGGGTGCTTCCTCAGCCTCGTGGCTGGGAAATTAGCCATTAATTACCAGGAAGTCACCTACCTTTCCGTGGCCACACCTGCACTCCGACCTTCGGTAGAGTAACGGTACATGACAGTCCTCATCACTGACTCTGGAGCCTCACTTTGCCTCCTGTCCCCATTATTAGCTGGGTGGCTGAGGACGGCTTTGTCTCTGTGTGTTGATCTTGTCCAAATCACACTGCAGCAGTGGGTCAAAAGCCAGGACTTTGGGACGCTGGGGGAGCAGGAAGTGAGGGTCAGAAGCGCCCCCCCCCCCCCAAAACCCGCAGCAACGGGCGCCCTCCACAGACAGGCTGGGCGCACAGCCACATCCTCAGGGGGCACTTGGGTCCCCTCTGGAGACTCCCACATGCCCCACCCCAAGTGGGAGGCCCTTCCTCTCCGGCTCGCCTCTGCCTGGAGCCCACAGCTGGGACAGCCACGGGCACAGCCGCCGCTGCTCTCCAGAGTCAAGGCCAGCAGCCCGCCGGGCCTTCCTTCGCACTGGCTTCCTTCAGATGCTGGTGGGAGGCTCTCTGCCCCTGTCCTGCGGGGGTGGGGTGGGGTGGGGCCTATGTTGTGCTCAGCAGCGGCCCTGACTCCTGACCTCTCAAGGACAGTGTTGGGAAGTTCTGTGAGCGCCCTGGCTGCAGACCGTGAGCCTCGTGCCCAGCTCCAGGTGGCTGCATCTCGGGGCAGATACACCAGGGACCGGGACCGGGGCGTCCTGTGGCTGGTGAGCCTGCCCCCTGCGTCTCTGCCCTCTGTGGCCGCACAGGCCCGGCCCAGCGGGCTGTCACTGGGCCTCTGGCGTTGGGGTGCCGACCTCCGATTCAGGTCGGTTGGGAACTGGTGTTCGCAGCCCTGAGGTCGGTGGAGGCGATCGGACGCTGCCGGGCAGCGCTGTGGGCAGCCCAGGGCCACGGTCCCGCACGCGTCCCCGTGCTTCCTGTCACGAGACAGAAGGCAGGACGTGGGCCCGGGCACCTGCAGAGAGCGGCCGCCCCCTGCTGAGTGACCTGTTGTCCTGTGCCCCAGGGTGTCCGGAGAGTAAGGATTCTTTTCTCCTTGTTTCAGGGTTCATAGTGGCGTAATGCCCGCAGACTCCTGCGAGTTCCCCTAATTCTTAGAGGACCTTGGCCTTTTGAATCAGAGTTGCAAAGTTCGATAAAGAATGGCCCTTGTGGATAAGCACAAAGTCAAGCGACAGCGATTGGACAGAATTTGTGAAGGTAAGAGCCGCGTGATTGGCGGTGTCCGACCAGAGACGCGTCGTCCAGCCCTCGGGTCTGTGACCCGCTCGCCTGTCTCATCCGGTTCCGGGTCAGACCGCGTGCCACACCCCTCGCCCAGCCAGGCACCTTCCGCCATCAAGCAACTCTGGCCTTGGCCTTGGGTCAGTAGGCCTGACCTTAAATACTGGCTTCCCAGGTAGGAGCGGGGCTAGGAGGAAGGTTGGGGAGGGAGTGGGCCCTGAGGTCCTCCCCCGCCAGGCCACCAGGTACCTAAGATCGTTTTGCATATGGAAGATGCTGCATATTAGGACCATCGTTCTTACTTCCTGAAGTTCGGGCGTGCTCTGTTTCGAATTAAGATATTTACAAGGATAAATTATAAGATAATTCCTGGGGAGCTCAGCCTTGCCCCTCGTGATGTGTTCACGTCCCTGGTGTCTTTGAAAATGTCTGGAAGTGTCTTATTCATGAAAGGAAAAATAAACATAGTTAAAATCTAATGGAAACCTAGGGACAGAACTCCGAAATGTTGATTACGCACCATCCTCTCCCGGTGCGTGAGCGGGAGGACTCCAGGCTGGGCTCCGAGTGCGGCCCCCCCGCCGGGCTGGGCTCGGCGGGGCGGCGGCAGGGCCCTCCCGCACACTGGTTGGCCCGCTGACGCAGGCACGGGACGGGCCTCCCACCGGCTGTCCTCGCGGAACCGTTTGTTCTCCGAGTGGATGTGGCCCGCGCCTAGCGGGGCGCACGCTCCAGAGCCACGCTTGGCCTTTGCCTGCACCCCCGCGGGGCATCAGGGCTGCAGAGCCTGGGGTTCTGCTGCAGGGGCGGGGTGGGGGGGGGCTTACGCATTTTTTTAGGCCAACATTTAAAATTGTTCGAGCCTACGGAGAGATGGATAGGGTGGTACGCTGGACAGTGCCAGTCCCTTCAGCTACGTTCCCCGTAACGAGCTTGATGAGCTTGGTATTACCTGTTTTGTTATTGATATGTAGGTAGAAATATCGGCGGGGGGGAGCTTTTCCAGAATCCTCTGAGAGTTGTAAATACAGCAGTTTATACCGAAGGGCCTGTGGCGTGTGCCTTTTAGGATCGTCCCGGTGTAAACCGCCCCCCCATCACCCCGGGAGTCGAGCCTCGCTGGGTTATCTGATACGGAGACTGGCATCCACCCGTCTGGGCTGGCTGCTTTGTCTGTGCAGAAACCAAACAAGGACATGGAACACTGAGTCCTCGTGGCTCCGTGGTCTCTGTAATCCACGCTGATTCCCTGGCCTCTGGACTAAGTGAAGGCGTTGGCATTGCAAACTCCGAGGCCCGTTGGTTTATGCAGCATCCCATAAACCACCTTCACCTGACTGTGTGGGAACCCTTAAAATTAACCTCTGCCCTGCACTGGGAAGGCACTTCGATGTAGGTCAGTGTGTTCCCGGTCCAGAAGGTCCCAGTGGTCAGTATTCTGAGGTCGGGGGTCAGGCATGCGGAGGGGGGGGCGTGCTCCACCCCCTCGGACCCTCCTTCCCGGGCGTGGTCCACCAGCTCCCGCCCGTTTCTCACAGCAGAGGCTTCCTGTCACCCTCCCCGCTGAGCAACGTTCCTGGGACAGGAGCAGTTGCATGTTTTTAAAGTTTCTCCGTAGCCGCTCCCAGCTAGACACCCCAGAGTTAAGTCATTCGGCTGTAACTCTAGTCCATGTCCTGGAGGAAGCGCTTCTCCAGTCTGTGTGGCCGCTGTCCCACGATGCCCCTTGCATTTATAGGCTGGTGTGGCGCCTTTTGCAGGAGAGGTGGTGCCGCCGCCCAGGACAGGGGCCCAGGCCTGGGCGCCACGGGAAGCCGGGCCCGTCCCACTCTGGCAGCCCAGAACCTGCCGGGCTGCGCCTTCGGCCCGGGGGCCGCTGCTGTAGGTTCACGCATGGGGCCGCGTGCAGCCTGCTCCCCACCGGCGGGTCTGCGGGGCTCCATCCAAGTCAGTTGGAGTGACGGCCTCGAGAGCCGGCTTAAAGGCCCAGTTTTAATTTTTTTAAAGGAACCCTTCCATTCTGACGTGTATGACTTGCTCTCCACTCCTCGCTGCCCGGTCTGGGGGCACGCCAGTGCCACTGTGTGAGCACCGGGAGGCGGCCGGCTCCTTCGAGGCGTGGCCGGCTGTCGGTTTTCCCCTGCGCGGGTCTGTTTCCCGAGAACTTGGCGTGCCGTGCGTGTGCACTGCGCTGGCCCGAGCGTTGGCGTGGTTACGCATCACGCGGGGCTGGTTGGACCGGCCCAGCTGTTTGCGGTCGGAGAAGAGGGCCCGCCGCCCTCGGCTCTGCCCAAGGCACGCGGAAGAGCCCCGGGGGCGTGGAGCTGTAGCAAACCGCGGCGGCTCTGCTGGCGACTGGGTTGGGACGCGTTGCTGTGGGTTGGGGTGGAGTGAGTCACTAGCACCTTCCTTCCCTGGGGCCGTTGAGGACATACAGGGTGGAAGAAGAGAGACTGCGTTTTGCGCGGTGTCTTGTATACTTGGGAAGCCGGTGCCGGGGACTCTCTCGGCTGAGCTCCCTTCGTGAGCAACTCTGGAGAGGACAGGTGACCGCACCTGTGACCGCAGGGCTGTGCTCGCAGGCACAGACAGGAGGAGGAGGACGTGGTGACGGAGATGGGCCGTGGGCGGACGTGGGGAGCAGGGGAGCAGCCGGAGTCGGCACAGCTGTAAATCCGGGGAGCCGTTCCTGGGCCAGCAGCGTCACCCGGAGGCCGGGACGTGTCGGGAGCACTGCAGGAGGGCCGTGGGGGGGGCGCAGGAATTGGTGCCTTGTGCGGAGAATTGAAGAATTGGCTTTGGGGGGATGTCACTTGTAACCCGGAGTCACTTGGCCCCCGTTTGTGGGGTCAGCTGTATCTTAGCTTCGTTTGCAAGAAAACTTAGACTGTGTGTTTCTTAGTTTTTGGAAAGTGTCTTTTTACTTTACACAACTTTCTGCAGGGAGACTCTTGGCGGAATTAAAAGGCCTGTGAGACTCACTCCTCTCTCGGAAACTGGCCCCTCCTGCTGTATTTACTCAATGGCAGCCCCTCCTCAAACACCGAGATGTGCTTACAAATCTGCCCGTGTCGAGCAGTGTGGGTCCGGCTGCAGGTGTTCTTACGGGACGCGGGAAGGGTCTGTCCCCATCTTTGGCGGCTGCGGAGCCCGTGCTGCGTGAGTTTGGGGGGCCGCCTGGTGGGGCTGCGCTGGGGGCTGGTGGGCCTGGAGCCCGGGCCGCTGGGAGCCGGTCTGCTTCCCTGTCTCAGGACCTGTCGCGGCCTCACGGGCAGCTACAGGCGCACGGTCTTCTGCGCGGCCCCGCTTCCGCGCCTGAGCTGAAAACGGGGATCCCGGAGGCGGACCGAGTCCCCCCGGAGTCCCCACCTCAACAAAGGTGGGACACCCACGGTTCTCGGTGGTCACACACCTCTGAGGGCCACGTCTGCGCCCCGAGTGGGGTCTCGGCCTTCCCGCCTCCTCACGTGCTGGGATTCCAGTGCAAGAAGAAGGAAAAAGGGAACAGCGTGGGGGCCCTGCTGACCGGAGTCCGGGGTCCCCCCTGTTTTGAGGGCTGGGAGCAGTGGTCTCCTTAGGAGTTACTTTCTGATACTCTGGGAGTTAATGTTATCAGTGACCTATTCGATGATGTGAAGTTTCAGAAAATTTTTAGAAATTGACAGCGGTCCCCCTTTTCCAGCAGAGTGACCCCAGTTGGCTTGGGAATTCTGGGGAGCAGGGTGTTGGCTTTGGAGCGTGGCCTGGTCCCTTGCCCGGAGGCCCTGGGCACAGCCACCACCTCTCTGTCCCCAGCGTCTGGGACGTGGGGTGGGCAGAGCACCTTCGGCAGGGCCTGGGACCTGGACGCTGAGCCGATGCCAAAAGCATACGTTCAGTGCCCTGTTTCTGGTCACCGCGGAAGGGCCAGGGGTGCTGTCTGTCCTGTCCGGGCAGCCGTGGCTCAGAAGACACGGCCAAGGCTGGAGAAGGGGAGAGGATGGGGGCCGGGGCCGCCCGAGGCTTTCCGGCCAGTGCCCTTGCTCGGGCGAAGGTGCGTCTGCCCGGCGCCCCAGGCCGGTTTCCGCCCACACCCGCCTGGTGCTCATCCTCGGAAGGGTTCCAGTGGAGCCCCTGGCTCCCCAGGCGTGGAGGGGTGGGGAGGGAGCCTCGGAATCGGGCCCAGGTGACAGCCGCCCACCCTGCCCACCGCCAGCTCCCCGGCCGCTCCGGCCGCCCAGCGGTGCCGGGAAGATCTGCTGTAACCAGATAGGGCTTGTTTCCGTGTCGTGTGGGTTCTGTTACGTTTCCCTGCCTTTTTCGATGTGCCTCCTAAGTGAACGCATCCTGGGGCTGTTGGTGGGATGTGGAGATGTTGTCTTGTGTGCGGCCACCTCCAGCTGCGGCTGCGAGATGCGGGTGGTGGGGTGGGCCGGCCGGTAGGCTGCTTCTCGCAGAGACCCGCGCTTTTCCGGCGGCTCGTCCTGCTCCTTCCTGTGCGACCAGAGGGCCGGAGCGCCAGGAGAGGGTTCTGTCTGTTCACCGCCTGCCTGCTGGGCAGGCAGGTAACTCGAGGTCTCGTTGGCCCTTTGGGGGCGGAAATGGGGTCCGCGGTGTTCCAGTAACGGACGGGCGTCCGTGGGCAGCGTCCCCGCAGAGGACGTGGGCCAGAGCTCTGGCCTCTGGGGACCTGCCCAGTTCGGGGTGTAGTGTTGGTTTAAACAGTTCGTCGCAAAGTTTAATGATCGGGACACGGGAGACGGCGGGACCCTGCTCTTTCAAACTGCCCTGCTTTGCAGCGTCCCTCCAGCTCCTGGGGACCGACTTGTGCCCACTTCCTTCCCTCGTGGAGCAGCTGCGGCTTCTCTCACATCAGAGCAGTGTGTGTTTTCTTGACTGGCATTTCTCGTTAAAGATTCCAGTTGAATCTTAGATTGAGGGGGACATGGGTCAGGAGTGCGGGCACCAGACACGCACATCATCCCGATCTGGAAGGCCGTGGCCGAGCACAGCCTCTGTCTGGGCTGCCCGGTCCCGGGTTTCGTTTGCACCGCGACCCCTCGGCAGCAGGAGCCTGCGGCCGGAGGGCCAGACCCGGCTGCTGCCTGGCCTCACGGGGACCCTGTTGCACGTTTACGGAGACGGCTCGGTGCTCCTGTTTGGGGCGGTTCTTACGCATTCCCGGACCTAAGTCCCTGCTGGGCCGAAAGATGGTAACCCGTGGGGGTGTGGAAAATGCCCCCCAGATCTAAGCCAGGCCTCAGCAGCTGGAGCTCCGCTTCCCTTTCAAACAGATTTAAAGGAAGATGCACTTCAGGTGCAGCCACCTGCGCTTTTGCTTCATGACGGCCGAATTCGGCCCCTGACCCCTGCTGTGGTCCTAGAACGGTAGCCTCTAGCCCGGGCCGGCATGGCTCGGTGGGTTGAGAAGCGTGCGGCAAAGCCACAGGTCACTGGTTCTGTTCCCGGTCGGGGCACACGCCTGGGTTGTGGGCCTCGCAGACATCACTGTCCCTCTCCTGCCCTGCTCCCTTCTCCTCTCTCTACGGTAAATAAAGTCTTTGAAATGATGCCCTCCAGGTCCCACGCACAGGTGGTGGTTTTCTGTCCTGTGGTCCCCCGGCAGCAGTGAGGAATCCGTGTCTTACGGCAATGAGGTGAAGAGCCCCTTTGGACTTGAGCATGTGACTCACTGCATTTGTCACCGAGGAGTCACCTCGGAGCCCGAGTTCAGTGCTGGCTGAGCGTGGGCTGCAGACCTGGCCGTCTCCCGGGGCCACCTCGTGCTCCAGAACCGCGTGAGGGTCTGTCCCTTCCCCCTGCCTGCTGGCCCCCATTCAACGTGTTCTGGCCGAGTGCAGCGGATTAACATTTCATCGGGCGGATTAGGATCCGGTCGGCAGGAAAGCGCCTTTCCCTGTTTTCCTTCTGTGGCTTCGAGGCAGCGGGGGGCAGGGCCGTGCGCAGACCCCTGGGGAGGGGGCGCACTGCTCCTCCGCACCGTCCTCTGCGAGGGCGAGGGAGATGAGCCAGGGCTGCGGTGTGAGGGTGACTCCCACTCGCAGGTCGGGAGGCCGGGGTGGAACCGCGGCGGTTTCATCCGCCTGGAGATGTCACATGGAACAAAAGCTCCGGGGTTTTATTTAGCTCCTAATCCGCAGGCTGAGGGAGCCAGCGCCGTGTGAGCACGGCAGGCGGGGCCGAGGGGCAGCCTCCCCCCCGGGACTGAGAAGCACAGACCTGTCGGCTGCCGTGGGAGGGAGGCGAAGCTCCTGTGAGTGCTGCGTTTTGTCTACTAAGGTTTCACGGGTTAATAATTTAGGCCGTCCTCTGCAATAGGAAACCCGCAGTCGGCCGTCCACGCTGGCTCGCGGGGCTCCGGCACAGCCACTCGGCCGCTGGTGTGCGGAGCTGAAGACCTGCGAGGACGGCCACCTGCCTGCGCCCATGCCCGTGCCCAGCAGGCACGTCAGTGTCGGTCGCTCCCAGAGCTGGGATGCCGCCGGCTGGTACGACGGCCCCTGGGCGGTGGCCGAGGCCCCCGGCCGGAGCGGCTCCCTGACAGATGGGGGCGGAGAGGGGCCCTGGCGCGAGCCCGCGCCCGCCCTGTGCCGGGAGGTCTTCTACGGCGCGGTGGCCGGCAGGAAGAGCTCCGTCCCCGACTTCGCCTTTTACGACAGCAGGCAGGCGGTGATGTCTGCGCACACCGCCCTGCTGCCGCGGGATTGCTTCGGCGACCCGACCGGAGCCGCTCAGGTGCCCCGGGAGCTGCGCCAGCCCTGGGACCCCGGCGTCGGCCCCTCCCTGGCTGGCTGCGGAGTGCCCGGCGGCAGCAGGGCGACCTGGGAGCAGGGGCACGGCCGGGCCCCTGCGCTGCAGGACGTGGCTCACCTGTACCGGGACCCTGCAGGTAAAACGGCGGCCCCGGGACTGCGGGCACAGAGCAGGGCCCCGTCGCCCCCGCGGCACGCCGGGGAGCTGGCCCACGGCAGGTACCAGGCGGAGGCGACGGCTTACCCCGCCGGCCAGGCCTACGACGATGTCGGTGTCGGCGAGAGGCCCGTGGATCCCGCCACCGCCAGGCAGGCGGCCCCCACGTGCCTGGTCGTGGACCCCACTAGCGCCGCTGCCCCTGAAGGCGGCCCGGGGACGGCGCCGGGCACCCTGAGTCGAGGAGGCTACGGGCCGGGCAGCGTGCCCTCCAGGGGGCCTCACGGGAGCTGCGAGGCCGGCCTGTCCTGCTTCCAGGAGCCCAGCGGCACGAGGGGCGCGCCGCCCGAGTTCCTGGCCCTGCTGCGGGCGGAGGGCGTGGCGGAGGCCACGCTGGCGGCCCTGCTGCAGCAGGGCTTCGACTCCCCGGCCGTCCTGGCCACCATGGAGGATGCAGACGTCAAGTGTGTGGCGCCCAACCTGGGCCAGGCCCGCGTCCTGAGCCGCCTGGCCAGCAGCTGCAGGACGGAGATGCAGCTGCGGAGGCAGGGCCGGGCGGGCCCCCTGCCCCGGGCTCGCTCCAGCAGCTTCAGCCACCGCGGCGAGCTCCTGAGCGACTTGTCCTCTCCGGGCGCCGCGGGCCTGCAGCCCCAGCCTGTGGGCCCCCTGCAGGCAGCACCCCCCCGGGCCGGGGACCTGGCCCGACGCCCCTCCAGTGCTCCCTCCCAGCATCTGCTGGAGTCGGCGGCTACCTACTCTGCCCCTGGGGTGGGTGCCCATGCCCCCCACTACCCCTCCAACTCCGGGTACAGCTCCCCCACCCCTTGCGCCCTGACAGTGCGGCTGGGCCCTGCGTACCCCCCGCAGGCGGGAGTGGCCTTGACGAACCCGGGCCCCGCCGCCCCCCTGCACCCCCGCACGGCCTACTCCACGGCCTACACGGTGCCCATGGAGCTGCTGAAGCGGGAGCGGACCGCGGCCGCCGCGCCTCTGTCCGGCCCCCACGGCGGCGCCCAGCTCCTGCGGAAGCCCGGCGTCCCCGCGGACCCGTCCACCCTGCCGCCGGCCGGCCAGAGCCTCCACGTGCCGCACTCGCCCTACCAGAAGGTGGCCCGGCGGACGGGGGCCCCCATCATCGTGTCCACCATGCTCGCTCCAGAACCAAGTAACGCACCCGCCCCACCCTGCCTCCTCCCGGGGCGCCGAGGGAGCGGAGGGCAGGGCTTTGCACGTGGGCCGGCGGTCCCGGCGTCGGGCCGTGCTCAGGGCAGGCCTGGAGACACCCCCGCCTACGCACGCACACGCACGCACGCACACAACAGGGCGGCGGGACGCACTGCCGCCCCTCCCCCGGTGGAGCTCAGGTTGGCTTGTGGGTCTCCCTCCACGCTGACGACACAGGACTGTGTTTCTGGGGGATTCAGCGCAGACCGAAACCACCAGCCCCTCGGGGTGGCTTCAGAGAAGGCGGGGGCACCATCCGGCGCCCCCGTGAGTCGTGCGCTGTGGCGTGGAAATGCGCCCGGAAGGGCCCGCGCTGATCACAGGCGGGGCTGCCGAGGCGCGACGTCGGGACCCTCTGCCCTCCAGTCCCAGTGCTGGCGCACTGGGGGTGCGGGGGCCCCGCTGCCGTGTGGGGAGGCTGTGTCTTGTACCCCAGTCGGGCGCAGAGCAGGGTCCTGGGTGCTTCTGTGTGGTTTTCGGCGCGTGTCCCTCTGGGCAGTGCGGGTGAACGTCCCAGTGGGCGTCCTCTGAGCAAACTCAGACCTTCTGTTTAACTCTTGAGGCTTCCCCGACAGTTTAAGGTGTAAACTGGGTTTCCTTTCTTTACTCTTGCCTCCCTGGCATAATTTTTAAAAATCGAATCCTTTTTAAATGCATTGTTCTGTGAGTAACTGTTACTGGAGGGTAAAGGTGGTGGCAAGAAAACCGGGGTGAAAGCACCCCTTAAACAGTGGTGGGAGGGGCCTGGGGGCGGGCCTTGCAGCCCTGAGACGCGGCACTGGGTTCCGCGTTCGCACTGCGGCGCTGGGGCCGGGGCGGCCCCCGACAGAAACGGCGGTGCCCCCCAGGGCGACCGCGTGGCTGGCTGGGTTGTTCTCGTGTCCGTCATCGCAGATTCTGGGTTTCGTCTCCCGTGTGGATTTTCCCCCCCCGATGTGTGACAGGAGAAAGAAAAGTCAATTTTCCGAAGGCCCTGCTCTGTCCCTCACGGTCAGGCGTTCTTTCTCTGCAGCCACCTGATTTGCATGGCGCTGACGTTGGCCGCTCCGGTAATTTCATCTGGTGATGGCCGGGCCGCAAAGCGGATCTGAAAACTCGTTCCTTAATTACCTGTTGCTAAGCAACGGGAGGGTTTGGTCATAATCACAGAAAGATTATCTCCTCGTTGGAGTCTTGGAAGGGTTTGCTGGAGAAGGGCCCGTTCAGTCGCCGTCTTTTCTCCTTGTTCTGTTCATTTTGCACTGCCTTCTGAGGGAAACGTTCCCTGGCGTGGGGGGCGGGGCGAGGGGTGTCACGGAAGTTGGGCGGGTGCTGGTTGACTCAGGCCTGGCCCAGAGGATTGTCGCTTGCTTCCTCTGCGTGGAAGCCTGCAGCCGGAAGTCGTCAGCACAGCAGTTCCCCCGGCAGAGGATCTGTGCGGAGCCGTCCCTGTCCTTCGGGTGTCGCCACGACCCTCCCGGAAAGCAGCGCGGCGCGGGACTCAGCCTGTGTGGCAGGCGTGGGGGCAGCAGCCAGATTTGGGTCTGCTGGGACCCACCTGGAGGGGCAGCAGGCGGCCCAGGAGGGGACGGCGCCGCCCGCCCTGCGCAGGGGCAGCCGGCATTGGCAGTGGGCGGGGGGGCTCGTGTTCCCGGCCTGGTTGCGCTCACGTGCTTGTCTCGGGCCAGGAACCACCTGCCTCGTCAGGTCGGCCTCCTCGGTGTCAACGTCAGGCCCCCGTGCGCTGGTCCGGCGTCCCCAGGTGAGGGGCCCCCAAGGGCACAGCACCGGGCGGGCCGGCCACCACGGTCTCGCTGACCCGGCTGCCGGCACAGGCTGCAGAGCCTCCCGGCTGTGGCTGTCGCCCCGTGAGGTGCCCTCCCCCGCGTCACTTGGTACCAGCCTCGGCCGAGGGCTAGCTGTCGCCGGCCTCCCCGGGACGGGCGCCGCAGGCGTGGTGCCTGAGCAGTGCCGCGGCCGTCCGCGTGTGTCTGCCCCGGACGCAGCAGAGCCCGGGGCTCAGCGGTCCCGGCGTGAGCAGTGCGGCCCCAGCCCCTCACCCTCAGCAGGGGTTCCCGTCCCGTCCGGCCAGTGTTCTGGGGGCAGCTGGTGGCTGTCGCAGTGTCCTCTGTCACCAGCGCTGGCCACCTCGTGGAGTCGTTCGGTGTGCTAGAACTGGGGTGCAGCTTTCCACTGCCGTGGCTGCGGGACGCCCCCGTAGAAACCTCGGTCCCGTCAGAATCAGGGCAAAGGGTCGCACCTGGCGGTTACACCCGTGTAACCGGCTTTGTCCCCGGCTTTCTTAGAGGACGTAAACTGGGCAAGAGGCTGGGCGGAGAAGGTGGCCACCGCGTGGCCTCGAACACCCCCCCACTCCCACAGCCCGAAAAGTGCAGGCCTGGCCAGCTCTCCCTGCTCAGTCACAGGGACACTGGGGACAGGGTGGGGCCTGGGCCCGTGCTGGCCGGGTGTGCAGCGCAGCGTGGAGAGCGGGCCGGGTGTGGGGCACACGGGCCTCTGGGGGCCTGGCACGCTCCAGGCGGCGCCCGGCGGGAAGGCTGGGCACAGGCAGAGCAGCCACACGGCGGCAGGCGTCCTGTCGGGCTGGACCCTGCCCCGGCCAGCACTGCATGTTGGGGGCACTGCAGAGGGGCCCTGACTGTCGTGGTTGGGAAATCCCAGCCTGGTGGAGCAGGAACAGGGCCCGGGGCTCTGCAGAGCCGCCTTCCGCACCAGGCTCGGGGCGGTGGCGGGAACTGAGGGCCTCCGGCGGCCGGCAGCTGGGCCTCTGCAGGCGAAGCACCTGGACCGCACCCACATCCGTGAAACCAACAGGCCTGGTTTTGCTTTTGTGCTCCGTCCGTCTTTGGGGCTGGCCCCGAGCCTGCGTTTGGGGTCAGACATGGCTCTTCGGGTCCCTGGTCCCCGAATTCAGGGTGCCCCCTCGACTCCCTGTTTAAGGCCCCGGATCTGGCCGTGCCCCTTCCCCCATACACACACACACGTGCGCATGTGCACACACCGCAGCCCCACCCCCCTGGGGGGGTCTCACTGGATCGATAGTGCCAATTTCCCAGAGTGCGAATGACAGCCTCCCACCTTTGGTGCCTGGGAGAGTCAGGGTATCAGTCGTGCCCCCCGAGCCAGACCCAACTCAGGGCCTGGTCTGGGCGTGGCCCTTTGCTCTTGTGGCTGGTCGTGCTGGGCTGTTCCCTTAGTGGGCCCCTGGACAGCCGTGCACCCAGGAACGTGGTTTCAGCCCATGCGGTAGTGTGGCTTGGATGTACCGTCTGCTGTGTGTGTTTGGGCAAGTGTGCTGAGTTCTCTGTTCCCGTTTCCATGTCTGCTGAGGAGCGTAGCAGTTGACCAGGCCCCAGGGCTGCGGAGTGCGGTGAGCCCGGGAAGAAGACACAGTTGCAGTGCTGAGGCTTGGCCTTGGCCTTGGCCGCAGGCGGGCCCCCTCTGAAGTGGTGCTTTTTTATCGTCTCATTATCTCCCCCCACCTCTCAGACCAGGAGGCAGTGTGCTGGGCTGTGGGGGTAGGAGCCTGGCGGTTCTGTCCGTGGAGGGCAGGCAGCCAGGAGAAGGGCAGGGGGCCTCCCTGCCAGGCCTGGAAAGCTTAATGGGCCTCTCTCAAAACTGGGTGTCTGGAAATTTCTTTGAACTCTGGTCCAGCACAGATCCGGGCTTCACGGCTCCGACCCCTCTGCAGGGGCGTCATGGGACGTGGCCTCAGGTTTGAGCCCCGGTCCTTGGCTGTACGGGAAGGCCCGCCCCTTCCCCGTGAGGTGGGTCCCTGGCCGAGGCAGCCGTGTGAGACCTGGGCCACGGCTCCCTTCCTTACCTCGCCGCCCTGCGCCCCAGCCCGCGCACACACTCAGATGCCTTGTGACGGCTTCCTGTGTGCGTGTCACCCTGCAGCGTTTGTTACTGTTCACCAGCGCCTCGCCCGGTGCAGTGGCAGAGCCGACGTGTGAGGTTTGGGTGGGCTGGGCTTCTTCTGCAGCCCGCAGTGACTTGTGGTCTGGGGTACCTGCCTGTTCCTCGGGCCCGCCCTCCGGGAGGAATCCTGAGTCCCAGGGAAGTGGTCGTCCTTCCCCCTTGGAGGGGCTGTGCACGGAAAAGGTGAGCCCTGGCCGCAGCCGCCTGGCCGGGGCTGGTCGGTCCCCCCCACCCACGGTGCTTACAGCTGGCCTCCCCGCCGGGGGCCGTCTGTTAGATCTTTCTGTTTGGAGAAATAAGTACGACTTTGTGGTGGGTGCTGCTGTTTTCCTGTGCACTGGGCTCGGAGCCTGCAACGCTTTAGAAGTCATTGGGCTTCAACAAAAAGTCACAGAGGAAAGGACCAGGGCGGGGACGTCCGACCAGCTGTGGTGTCTGGGAAGATCAGCTTCCTGGCCACTCGGGGCCGAGGGCGGCTCACTGGGCCGCCGGCCCGCAGGACGAGCCTGTTAGAGGGTCTCAGGAATCCCTTTCCTTTCCTCTCCTTTCCTTTCCTCTCCTTCCCTCTCCTTTGCTTTCCTCTCCTTTCCTTTCTTTTCCTTCCCTTTCCGTTTTAGGGCCACATGAAAAACCAAGGTTGCTGAAAGCCTCCCGCCCCCGCCGTGGCGGCGGCGGCTGCAGCTGGGAGCAGGGCAGTGTTCGCATTCCTGGGCACCTGGCCCGGGACGCGCCATCAGAGACATCGGCCTGGGTCTGGCGGGGCCTTGGCCTCAGCGGGACGGTGGAGAGGAGCCTGCAGGACAGGCTGTCCGCAGCTGCTCTGGGTTCGTGGACGGTCAGGGCCCGCCCTGCTGGCGGCGGCTGCTTCCTGTGCTTGGGAAGGAGCGGGGTGTCTGTGGCCCTCCCGTGGCCCTGCTGCACCCACTCGGTTCACCCCTCTGTCCCCGTAGACCACTCCGGAGCCCCCACTGGGGGCCTCTTGATGCTCCCACGGGGGTGGGTCGGGCAGGCGCGTCTGCGGTGTCGGTGGGCCGACTGCGGGCTTGTCGGTCCGGCCCCGTCAGCAGGCGTGCGGCGCCCGCCTCTGCGAGACCCCTCAGGCGTCCCTTCTGTCTCTCCTCCTCTTCGTTTCGTTCTTCCCAAACGTCCCAGCGGCTGTTGCCTTGGGCGCATGCTCACAACTTGAGAGGCACGCAAACGCCAGCAGCCTCCGCTGGGGGGCCCCACACTGGGGCCGGGCTGCTCTGGGACCCCGGGACCCCGGCCCCCGGGGCACATCCAGTGCCCCGTGTGAGTGCCGGCCCCTTGGGGAAGCTCCAGCCGGGGGGACAGACTCTGTGCTCGGCTCGTGGCCCGTGGAGTTGCTGCTGGGCCGGTGGCAAAGCCTGGCCCCGAGGAAGCCTCGGGCCCGTCAGTGCTGGAGGGCGCCGGTGGGGCCTGGCCGGGGCTCTGGTGAAACTGCTCCATTCCTGAAGCGCCAGCAGCGGCCGGGCCCTGGGGCAGTGCAGGTCCCAAGTCGCCGGCAGCGGAAACCAAGCCAGCCCTGTAAGCGGAGTGCGGGCCTCAGACACACCGAGGGCGGCTTCGGGGGGCAGGATCTACCTTCCCCTCGGCCCCTGCTCGGGGGGGGGGGGGGGAAGCGGGGGGTGCTGCCCAGGTCCAGAGGCGCCAAGGCTGGGGGTCCTCGGACCTGCTGTGCCGTGGCCGCCGTCTTTGTTTCCCACTGAGCGTCTAACTTCACAGGGACGCGTGTGCAGCGACCGCTCCCGGCAGTGCCGGGCCCGGGGAGGGACGAGGAGCCGGCCTGGCCTGGGCGCTGCGTCCCTGCTCGGGCGGAGGAGAGCCTGAAACCAGCCTGCGGCGGGTCCGGGGTTGCCGCGAGCTCTCTGCCGGGCGAGTCCCCGTGCAGCTGCAGTTCCCTGGCGGGCGGGGCGAGTCCGTCGCTGGGCAGCCCATGGAAAGGGACAGTCGTTTCCATTAGTGGGCCAGCGGGGGCCCTGCGGTCCTCATCAGCGGGTGTCCCCGGCACGGTGAGGCGGCTGCGCCTGCGTTCGTTCCCCTGGTGCTCCTCGCGGCGGAGTGCGGCCTCCCTGGCTGAGATGGGAGGAGACGCGCTGGGCGTCGCGTCGGTCTCGGGGCTGGTGGGCTTTGTCTTGAGGGTGAGCGGTGTCTGGTCGTCGGTTGCCTGGCCTTTGATTACCAGCCTCCCTTTGCAGTGGCTTCTCGGTCAGCGCGGTGCCTTGGCGCCCTCCCCGGCCTTGGGGTCCCACCCCTGAGCCGGTCCCCACTGGCCCCCTGGCTGTGTGGACCCCAGCCCAGCGGGGCAGTCACACCCCAGCACACCGAAACTGCCCAGCCGTCGGAAGCGCCGAGGCTTTCTGGCAGCGTGGGATGGGACAGAGTCCGTCTGCAGTTACATCCCCCTGGCGTCTCTTGGGGACCCCGGGCCCTTCTGCCTCCGACTCCAGCAGGACTGCGGGGGCGGCGGGGGCCGGGCAGGCTGGCCGGACTGCGACGGGGGTCCGCCGTGCACAGGTGGCAGGCATCCCTCTAGAGCCTGGGGCACATGTGGGGTGTGGTCCCTTCTTCACAGAAGCAAGCCGTGGTGGCAGCCCTACTAAGCTCTCTTACCCCCGTGCTGGGGGTCTCACGTGGTCCCCCTAAAAGCTCAGTCCTCAGCTGCCCCACCCTGGGCCCCTGGGCCCGCCTCGCCTCACGCAGGAATGTGAGCCCTTCTGAACGGCACCCCCCAAGTCTCTGCTTCCTGCCCGGCGTCCAGTATCTGAAGCTGGGGCTTCGGGTGGGCGGGCAGCCCCCGCTGTTCTTGCCTGGCCTGGTCTTTGGGGAGAGAGGCAATCGCTAGGCAACCTGGAGTTCGTCTCCCAGGGAACGGGATGTGCACGGATGCTGTGGGTGGATGGCTTCTGGTGCAGCCCCCCAGCCTCTGCAGGAGGCCTCGGGCGGCTCTCTTGTTCAGCCATGCGGTCGATTTTCGAGTCACAACTTGGGTGTCTTATCCTGACTGAACTCTGTGAGCGTTGTCCAATTAACCTCCTGCCAGTGCCCCAGGGAGTCAAGTCGGGGCGCTCCGCACCCCGTGGGAGGAGGAGCGCCTTGGGCTTTGTGGCGTGTGGGAGGAGGAAGGGTCTGGTGGGTGGGAAAGGCCGGCTCACCGTTTCCTTGGTGGAAATAGGGCCTTGACTCTGTGGGCCCAGGGGAGGGGCGGGGCAGGGCGGTGGGAGGGAGGCTCCCGAAGCAGGACTCGGTTCCCTCGGGGCGGGGGGTGGGGTCGTCTAACCGCCCAGTCTGCAGGCGTCGCCCTGGTCTTGGTGCGCAGCCCCCCCTCCCCCAGCCTCACAGGGGACAGACCGGCCGTGGCGGGGCGCAGCGCCTGTTCCCCGGGACAGGGGATGTCAGGGCCCAGCTGCCCTGGACGTCTGCTTTGGGCATCCGGGTCCCGGGGAGCTCATCTGCTCGCAAGCGGGGAGGGACCCAAGGTGGCCTGTGCCCCCCAGCAGCCCCACCCCCTTCTTCTGAGGCCAGAACAACAGCCTTTTCTCCGCTCCGTGTCCACAGAGATGGTTGTCTGGGGGCACTGCCGCTGTGGCTGGGGTGGAGGGGGGCACCGTCAGGGCAGAGGCCACTGTGCGGTGACTCTGGGGGCCCCTTGGGGCCGCAGCCCCGGACCGGGTCCTCTCACATCTTTCTCCAGCATGCGGGGATGAGCCCAGCTGGTCGGGCAGGACCCTGATCCTCCAGGAGCCAAGCCCATTGGGGTGGGGGTAAGAGGCAGTGGCTACGCAGACGAGTGTGGCTCCTTCCCGTCTGCCGGGGGCGTCCACCGCCATGCGGTCACACAAGGGCCAGCTGGCCCCAGGGCTGTCGGCGTGCCCCCACCGTGCCTGGCAGCCCAGGTGGCCGCCGTGGGCAAGGACGTGGGTGGGAGGAAGGCGACGAGGCAGGCTGAGTCCGTCCGGACACTTGGAAGCCTGAGAGCAGAGAGCCACCTGTTCACTGGTCCCCTGTGGCTACACGTTTCCGACTGGACAGAGAAGCGGGATCACCCTGTCCTGGTCATATCAGAGCCATTGTCCCCCCGTTTCCACATGGCGAGGGTGCATGGAGATGCAGCGTGGGGCCGGAGGTCAGGCGGGACCCGCAGAACCCAAGGCCCGCCTGTGTGTGACTCTGAGTGGGGCAGCGAGGGGGCGGCAATGCTGCTTCTTGATCACTGAGGGGAGTGGCCAGGGCCTGCAGGGCAGAGGGCGGATGCCCGGCCACCAGCCCGGCCTGCACCAGAGACCCTGGAGAATGTGCGCTCGGGCGGGTGTGGGCAGGACCAGCCCCGCCCGCGCGCCCCTCCCCGAGCCGGGTCGCCGCTGAGACCGGCCCCGTACCTGGGAACGCTGCTCTGCTTCCCTGCGCTCCCACCCCCGTCCCCCTGTCCCCCGCACTCTCACCCCCACCCCCCTGTCCCCCGGGCCCCTGCGCCCCAGGACAGAGGCGGGCCCCATGCCGTTTCCACCGGGGTGCTCTGGGCCCCCGAGGCGGCCCTCCCATCCTGTTTTATCCCGTTCCCCGTTTGGAGGGCAGTGGTGCAGGTGAGGCAGGGCCCGGCCCACTTTCATCCCTGAAGGTCTCGGGCCTTGGTTGTGGCCCAGGGGCGGTGGGCAGCCGCTGAGCGGTCGGTCCCTCGTGGCAGCTGCAGCTGCGGCCTTGAACGGGTCCCTTGGCCCAAGTCCCACATGGCCACGGAGTCAGCTCCGCAAGGGTTCCCATTCGCTGCTGTGCTGTCATTCACCGAGGCCCAGGCCCCCTAGGCTGGACCGCCGTCTCCTCGGCTCGTCCCAGCCGTCTCCTCGGCTCATCCCAGCCCTTTCCCAGCAGCCCCAAAGTGAGCTGCGGTCTGTGGGCCTGGGGCTCACTGTCGCTTCTCGGGCTGTCGGCCCCAGGAATGGGCAGGTGGCAGCTGGAGTCCCGCAGACGCGACAGGTGGGTGGGCGTGTGGGGCGGGTCTTCCTCAGGGGCGGAGGCGGTATGTGGCTCTGGCCTGCTGCCCGCCCACCGACCCCGCCCCCTCTCGCAGGTATCCGCCCCCAGATCATGAACGGCCCCCTGCACCCCCGGCCCCTGGTGGCGCTGCTGGACGGCCGGGACTGTACCGTGGAGATGCCCATCCTGAAGGACCTGGCCACCGTGGCCTTCTGTGACGCGCAGTCCACGCAGGAGATCCACGAGAAGGTGGGGTCCCCGTTCCCGCCCTCCGGGCACCCCGGCTAGTCCCTCCCTCACCTTCCTCCAAGCATCACCCCCCCTGTCCTGCCTCTCCAACCCCCTGCCCCCCAATTATGTCACCAGTAGGCACTCGCCGGCGGGTGCGGGCTGGGCCCCCAGCCTGTGCTCTGCTCGCCCGTGGCAGGTGCTGAACGAAGCCGTGGGCGCCATGATGTACCACACCATCACCCTCACCAGGGAGGACCTGGAGAAGTTCAAGGCCCTGAGAGTGATCGTGCGGATAGGCAGCGGCTACGACAACGTCGACATCAAGGCTGCTGGCGAGCTGGGTGAGTGCGCGGCGGCCGGAGCAGACCGAGCCCCTTGGAGGAGTGGAAGCCTCCCTGGCCTCTGCCTCCGTCGGTCTGGACAGTGGCACTGCATCTCGGGTGTTCCGCAAGGCCTTGTGGCCCAGGGGCTCTGTCAGTCGCGGTGTCATTCAGTGTGTGTCCCCTGCCCGGGCACTGTGGATGGGCGGGATGGCATGCCCGTGGGCACTGGCACTCTCTGAGCTGCCTGTCCTGAGGGGTCTGTCGCGGAGACCCTGGACCTCAGGGCAGCGGTCCTGCTCCCCACCCCTGGGGCTCCCGTCGCCATGGCGCTCCCACCCACCCGGCGTGTGCAGACGGAGATGCAAGGGGCCATCTCACTGGGGCCTGGCACTGAGGGGGCCTTGGAGCTAGGTCTCCGGACTCCGTGTGCCCCGGGAAGCTGCTTGGCTGGCCGGGCCCCCGTCCTGGGTGAGGACCCCGTGCCCTCGGCCAGTGCAGTAGGGGGGGCTGTCCACAGCCTGCACCCGTGTGGCAGCTCAGTGCCCACCCTTCCTGCCCCGACTTCAGGTGTCCCCTGGCAGCTCCTCAGTCAGAGCCCCCGTGCAGGGACACTCGTCCCTCGTTGCTCTTCCTCACACGGAGCCTGGCGCTTGCCCTGACCTGCTGCGCTCGGTCCCAAACGCTCCTTTCAAGCCGCGGGCCAGGTGGGCACCACGAGGGCGCACCAGCCACCGTGAGGCCGGGCTCAGGGGCCCGTGTTGGGGTGGAGGTCAGTTCTGACACTTGTCCCTTTTAAAAAACAAACTCTAACATGTCGACCCTGTCAGACTGGATAAGGGTTACAAAAGCCTGGGGCCCTGAGCCAACCCAGGAGGGGTCCTGGGGGCCCCACCCTGCAGGAGGCCCCCCCAGCCTGTTGGGGGCCTGCTCGCCCGCTCCCAGCGGCTCGGGGCTGTCGCCGGGCAGGGTTCCCACTGCATGGCCCTCATGCGGACAGTGGTCTGGGCGGGCCCTGCCCCTCTGGCCGCCCACTGCCCCCTTCCCAGGGACAGGTCTGAAAGTACAGAGTGAACAGGACATGGGGTCACTGGGGACTGCAGGTGAGCCAAACCCTGGATGGAAGTGGAGTGGGGTCCCTGGGTGTTAGAACCAGAGGGTCTGTGTTTCCTGGTGATCGGGAGGCAGGCCTGAGACCCTGACTGATCCGCCTCAGGGCCACACGCCCCAATTCCGCTGCCGAGCCCCTCAGCCAGGTGGGCGGGCCCTGGGCTCCCGCAGAACCTGGCGGGGGGTCTCATCCCAGGCCCTGCCCTCTGCAGGGATCGCTGTGTGCAACATCCCTTCGGCAGCGGTGGAGGAGACGGCCGATTCCACCATCTGCCACGTCCTCAACCTGTACCGGAGGAACACGTGGCTGTACCAGGCGCTGCGGGAAGGCACGCGGGTGCAGAGCGTCGAGCAGATCCGAGAGGTCGCCTCGGGAGCAGCCCGCATTCGTGGGGAGACGCTGGGCCTCATCGGCTTTGGTACGAGCCTGCTCTGCCCTGTCCCCCACCTCCGGGGGTGGCCCTTCCCTGGGAGCCGAGGGTCCCTGCAGGAGAGCCCGTGACAGGTTTGCTGCCTGGAGCGGGAGGTCGGGGTCAGGGCCGCTTCCACAGCAGTGGGGACGGCTGAGCAGGCTGCAGAGCGGCAGGGAGGGCTTTGTGGAGAAACAGGCGGGCTCAGGCCTGCAGTAGGCCTGGTGGTTGAAGAAGGCTGAGGCCCGGCACCTGAGGCCTCAAGTTACGTGAGGGCAGGGAAGGGCGGGGTCAGGAGGAGGTGCTCTCAGCTCATCAGCTTGGAGAGCTCACCTGAGAGTGGGGGCGGGGAGAGCTCTTCCTGGTGGCTCTGGGGGACGAGGCAGGTCTCCGAGGGAAGGTGGCCTAACGGGAAGCCCCGAGGCACCTGCCATTGGCAGCAGAGGCTTGAGTAGGGCCCCCACGCTGCGTGTGGTAGGGAGCTCAGTGACCTTCAGGAAAGCACTTGACCCCCTGCCTGTCTCCTGATCCGTGAGTGGGAACAGGGTCATGGGAGCAGGCAGAGCAGACTGTGGGGGGCGGGGGTCTGGCCCGGCCTTCGGAAGGCTCTCATGCTGACCCCCAGCCCTCCACTCTGAGCTGCTTCCAGGTAACCGACGGTCAGAAGCACCCGAGGGTCAGAGGTACCCTGGTCTCCTCCGGGGTGCACATCTTCCCGGCTCCCGGTCTGGGTTTAAGAACCCGGGCAGCAGGGTGACCACACAGAAAATCATGAGTCGTGTTCCCTGCGGGGACTCTAAGGCAGGCAGGCTTGTTGTGGGATCCGCAGCGCCCTCTGCTGGGTGCTCCAGTTTCCTCGGGCTCTGGGAGGTGGCTCTGAGTTAGATGGGTCTTAGAACCTCATGCATTCGACTTCAGCAGGAGCCTCAGGCTGTGAGCGGCCGGCCACAGGGCAGAACGCTTGTTCAGCGGCTTGCGACTCCAGCCATCCCAGCAACTTGCCCCCGTCCCGAGTCCCTGTGCACACCGACTGGCATCTCCTTGCTGCCTGTTCAGGGAGGCGGGGTCCTAGGCGGCCTTTCACCGCTGCTGCTTGCTGTTTGGGGCAGCCCCGCGTTCCCTTGCTCCTCCCTTCCTGCTCATCCGAGCCCTGGTTCGAGGGAACGGTTTATTCTGTGCTGTGCCCAAATCAGCCCCTTTTCAAGCATCAAAGCTTTTTGTCTTCAAGCTGCAGACCGTGGTGGGAACCCACAGGGCCCGTCCCTGGGGCGCAGGGTTGGTGCACACGGTGGCCACCTTGGAGGCGGGGAGGCCTTCGTGTCCCATGTGGTAAAGGTGGTTTCTCGTTTGCTGGAGGCCCCAGCTGCAGGTTAGAGGGGCACAGGGCTCCCCCGGCGGGTCAGGGCCCAGCCTGCACGCTCCATCACAGCGGGTTCCCACGGCACTGTGCACAGGCCGGGTCACGGGGTCAGCGGGGTCACTGCACTCTTTCCGTGAGCAAACCCGGTGCTCCATAAAGAACCGAAGCCCAGCGCTAGCTGGCATGGCTCAACTGGACTGAACACACTGGTCTGCAAACCCGGGGTGTCACCAGTTCGATTCCCAGTCAGGGCACATGCCTGGGTTGCAGGCCAGGTCCACAGTAGGGGGCGCACTAGGCGTACCCAGTCAATGCATGTGGAGTTCACTAGAAGCAACTCTGGCCTAGACGTGGCGAGCACTGGAAGCTTGGCCCCAGACAGACCTGGAGAGCGCCAGTCTAGGGGCTCCAGGCCTTCGGCACACAGTCCCTCCGGCGGCGGCCTCGGGTTGGCCTAGCTGCCTGGAGGGAGGGACACCAAGTGCAGGCGTGGGCTCCCAGCAGTGACGGAGGCCACTGGGCTGGGGCGCCGCACAAGGCCCCGGGCCCCGGAGCCCGAGCCTGGCAGGAGGGGCCGCGCACTCGCTCACTGGGCGCTCTCTCCGCACAGGTCGCACGGGGCAGGCGGTCGCTGTTCGAGCCAAGGCCTTCGGATTCAGTGTCATCTTTTATGACCCCTACTTACAAGACGGGATAGAGCGGTCCCTGGGTGTACAAAGGGTCTACACCCTGCAGGACTTACTCTATCAGAGCGACTGCGTCTCCTTGCACTGCAATCTCAACGAACATAATCACCACCTCATCAATGACTTCACTATAAAGCAGGTAATTCGTACTGGCCACCCACAGACCCTGGCGACCCCTAACAAATGAAAGAGGGTGGAAAACGGTCCCTGGACAGGCGCGGGGAGCAGGGCAGACAGTCCCCTGAGACAAAGTCAGTGAGGAGCCAGGCGAGGCCCCCTCGGTGGGGTGGGCCCTGTTGAGGACAGAGGCACGGGAGCTGGCCCAGGCCCGCCCTGTCTGTTCAGGCCTGGCCTCCAAGAGACAGGCCAGGCCCAGCCACCGAGCGTCCTTCCCTCAGATCTGCAGACACGGACCTTGCCTTCAGCAGTCAGAGACTCCACACGAGTGGCCAGACCCACAGCACTCCTGGTCTACGGCCTCAGCCTCCGCTTACCTAGCCTTTCCTTCCTCCCACAGATGAGGCAAGGAGCGTTCCTGGTGAACGCGGCCCGTGGTGGACTGGTGGACGAGAAAGCCTTAGCCCAGGCCCTCAAGGAAGGCAGGATACGAGGGGCAGCCCTCGACGTGCACGAGTCGGAGCCTTTCAGGTGGGTCTGGCAGGTGTCGGGGTTTGCAGCCCGAGTCCTTGGGGTCACACCTGCCCCACACTGGGTCTGGGGTGCTTTCCCAGACTAGCAGGTCCTAGGCAGGACCCAATTCTTCTAAGGGCTGGGGTGCATGCTAACTGTGAAAGGACCAAAAGGGCCCCAAAGGTTATCAGAGACAGGGGAAGGAGGAATGGTCTGCCAGTGTGCGGCCTTACGAGTGCTCTGGAGTTCTGATTCTGCTCGGGCAGACTGGCCCTCCAGAGAATCGTCATTCCTTCTTCAGAGTCCCTGGCTACTCCTAACACTAATTACAGAGCAGTTTCACCAAGAGGGTTCTTCAGTCCCTAACCCTCTGCAGCGTCCCGAGGACCACCAGGCCTGGGGGGGGAGGGTGCGGCTGGCTCTTCTGACACCCTGTGTTTCTGTGCACTTGTTTAGCTTTGCTCAGGGTCCCTTGAAAGACGCGCCGAACCTCATTTGTACGCCCCACACAGCCTGGTACAGCGAGCAAGCGTCGCTGGAGATGAGGGAGGCCGCAGCCACCGAGATCCGCCGGGCAATCACAGGTGGGCCCCAGTCCCTCCCCCACACTGCCCGCGGGCAGATTCCCCTCATCTGGGTAGCAGGGGTTACTCGTCTCACGGGAGGCAGGAACTGGGTTTCCAGCGGATGAAGGTTTGAATGAGCTGAAGCCTGTTTGTGGACATCCCAAACTAAATGCAGGAGACCTGTTAACTTTGGGATCAGCCAGGGCAGCCATTACAGCCCAGGAGGGCGGCCCTCCCCCCGGGGAGCAGGAGGCCGGTGTGGGAGAGCTCAGTGCGGGGGCTCCGGAGCGCTCCACATGCTGTGAAAATGGAGGGGCCGATCCCTCCATTAGAGGATACTGTCAATTCCTTTCGGTATGAAGCTATATTTAAGTCATTTCCATCTTTAACATTAAAATCAACCATATGTATTTATCATCTTACTCCAGGTCGCATCCCAGAAAGCTTAAGAAACTGTGTGAACAAGGAATTCTTTGTCACAACCGCTCCCTGGTCAGTAATAGATCAGCAAGCAATTCACCCGGAGCTCAACGGTGCCACCTACAGGTGAGGGGAGGGCAGGTCCCAGCCTGGGGGCAGAGGGTGGGCGCAACTCGGGGGAAGCTGGCCCAGCCTGGGGGCAGGTGAGCACCGTGCAAGAAACCACACTTCCTTCCTAAGCCACTTCAAAGACCGAGGGCGTTAGTGGGGAAGCTGAGACTGTCGGTGACTGTTTTCCAGTTGGAATCCCCTGGTGGCTGACCGGGGAGTTTCATTCGTGGTCGTTTTCCAGGGCGCTCTAACCCCACTCCGCTGGGCCCCGTGGAAGAGGAGCTGCGCCCTTAACCCCCAGCAGGAGGTGGAGCGATCTCGGGTTGGGCCGGGCCTCTCCCCCGGGGGGCCGCGCTGTGCCCTGTAGGTAGGGCGCGGGGGCAGCCCTGGCCTCCCCACCCTGTAGCCCTGCGGAGGTCGCGGCTGGCCAGAGAAACGAATGCAAACTCTCTCCTTAAATATATTGGGTGCATAGGTTCAAGGTCAGGACTAGCTGCGAAGGAAGTTCTAACGACGACATAGATACAGCTCCCTCGACCAGCAGAAAAAGAAAAAGGTGTGTTAGGTGCTCTGCCTCAAAAACAAACCGCTTGTCAAGACATTTTTGCAAGTGTTGTAGAAAGTGCTCGTGCCTGGAGCACAGTGGCGTTGTTTGTGTTGACTGTTACAAACGTTTTGCAAAGCCAGCTGTTGAAGACTCTGATTAAAGACATCTTTTGGTTGTATTTTTTTAGCAATATCCATGTTTCCGTTACTTGAAAATTTTTTCTTAATGTTTTTATATTTCTTTAATTTCTTCTAGACTGTAATGAAGATAAATAAAATATGTATTTTATTATATAAGTATAATAAATGCAGGTTTGCAGCGTTTTTATTTTTGCATTCAGCACATACTAGCAATAAATGTATCTCTGGGATACATGCGGCCTACACTCAATTTTTTTTTTTTTAGATTTCATTATTTCAGAGAAGGGAAGGAGAGAGGGAGGTACATCAACTGGTTGCCTCTCTCACACGCCCCCAAATGGGGACCTGGCTGGCCCCGCGACCCAGGCAGGTGCCCTGACCGGGAATCAAACCAGCGACCTTACCCACCAGCCAGGGCAGTGCTCTTAAGTTTTGGCTGAGACCTCCACAGGGTTAAGGGCCACGTCCTAACTGTCCCTTCGCACACACCAAGACTACATGGCCCGCTGGAGCACGGGGAGGGCCCGCCCTTCAGAGTCCTCCTTCACCCACACGGAAGGGCCTGGCACCCGAGTCCCTCCACAGCTCCTCGCAGCACCGAGTCACTGTGCGTACCAGCTCTGTGTCGCTAAAGGCCCCACGTCCTCACACACACACACACAGCAGCTCGTACCTCCAGGTCAACCCTTGCGCGCATCGGGCCAAGGAAACGCCTCCCCAGCCCGGGCAGACACACTTAGTCTTCAAGACAACTCTGGTGTCAGCTGGGGAACCCTTACATCTGGGTGTGACTACTGAGTGCTTTGTATAAACCGCTTTCCAAACCCAGGGCAGAGTCCCAGACAGCGCGAGGAGGAGCTACTCGGATGCTTGAACTTCCACACCCTTTCACACAGGTCGATTCCTCGCTCTGGGGGTAGGAAGGGTATCCCATCCATGAACAAGGCCACAAGCAGGCAGAGCCAGAGCGTGACGACGCCTACCCTGGACTTACCTGCCCCTTCTCTGTGTTCCTTAGATACCCGCCGGGCATCGTGGGCGTGGCCCCGGGCGGACTTCCTGCCGCCATGGAAGGGATCATCCCCGGAGGCATCCCGGTGACTCACAGCCTCCCCACGGTGGCACACCCTACCCAAGCACCCTCTCCCAACCAGCCCACAAAACACGGGGACAATCGAGAGCACCCCAACGAGCAATAGCAGAGGATGACGCAAGGTCAGATAAACCTGGGACCAAGAGACAATGAAAAATAGATGAACTAAGAGGAAAGGAATGCGCGGTCTTTTTAGCGGACTCTGGACGAGCGCGGCACTGACGATGCAGTGTTAAACTAAGGAAGAGCCGGAAGCTGAGACGTAGGAAAAGGGAAGACACCTTCTAGTTACGGAGGCCCTGAAAGACTAGGACGTGATTTATTAACGACCAACTTCTGTTATTGTGTGTTAAGTTTTTCATCTGTGCATCAAATCACAAAGAATAAACAGATCTTTTTCCTTTATCAGTCCCTTGGGCACAGCAGGCCCTGAACACCTTGCTATAGAGAATGTTGCGTCGAGAGTTCCAAACATCCAAATAAAAATTGAGAGGCGATCCCAACCCTGTGACCCCAGCCCCTCGGTCCCCGGGGGCTGGCTCCTGCCCCTGCTGCTGGGAAGCTCGTGCGCCCGTGCCAGCCGGCCCCAGCCCCGCACAGAGAATTCTCCCGTCTGAACTGCACGCTGCGCGGGCGACTCGGCCATGAGTTCGGTGACATACCCTCTAATGATGCAAAAAAAAAGTATTAAGTTTCACAAGCTGTTTGTACTCAAATATATTTTCTCAGTTCAGATCCTCAGCTATTTTATTGAGTGGAAAGTCTTGAACTGAAAGAGTTCAAGAAGAATAATGTTGCATTTCCTTATGTCTCAGGAAACACTTTTTATGGTAACTTGTCAGATTGTCTATGAACAAACCCACTTTTTTAGACATTGATAAAGTCTTCTTTTCTTCACGTGATATTTTATACAAGAACACTTCAGGTGTTATTAGATGTGACTGATTTTAACAAATCCTATTAGATTTGTATCAGCTAGTTACATGTTATATTCATAGTCTTTTGTGAATCATCGCCTTTTTGTTTAAAAGATGGCCTATTTTGAGCCTTTGTATAGGTACATTCCTGTTTTTGTGACAAAAACCTTTAAAACTGTCCCAACAGAAAAATGATGGCTATCAGAAATGTTTTGTTTTAGTGTGAGTTACCGTTACTGTATCTGTTGATTGTAAAGGTGGACATTTAGCGTTCAGTGCAGTTTTCAATAAAAGGTAATAAAAATTTCTGTTCTGAAACTCAAGTACATCTCACCAACGTAAAAGTCCTCTACTTGAGATGTTTAAAGGCAACTGCATTTTCAAACAGCCAGTTTTCAACTCATGTCACTCCAGGGCTCAAACACGAACTACTTTTATCTGCCTGCTCCGTGACCAGACCCGAAACCACTGGTGACTATCTCACGCCTCACGTTAAGCCCATCATTAGCAAATCGTGCCGTTCTTAGGATGAAACAGGTTACAATTCAAGAAACAAAATTGGTTATGTTTTAGAGTTCTGATTTTAATTTACCCAAAGGCAAAATCACCTGGCTCAAGCATTAATGCAGGAAAAGTGAATCTCAAAATTTTTAAAACAATATTTACAAAGAAATGTTGCAAAATGATTAACATCAGCCACTTACATCTGTTGGTAACTTTCAAGCTGACACAATGGATCTTTCTCACGAGACGGTACTGAACCCCTTTGTCCCAGTGGTACCTGCAGGTGTCCAGTAAGTCCGACAGCCCCTGCACCCCCCTCCCCCGACCCCGTCCTCACCTTTGTGCCATCAGACCGGAAGTCATGGCATCTGAGGACATCAGCATCCTGGCTCATTTGCAGGTCGTGGTCCCGTCACAGCTCTGCCGTGACGTGGCACGCTGAATCGACCTCGCCAGGCTGGAAGCAGAGCACGAGGTCCCTGATCTATCCCTTCGGGAGCAGAAGGGCAAGCTCACCATCGTCTTGATGACCGCTGTCCAACCGGCAACCCATGAGGGGCGACAGGTGCGCGGAAGGAGCCCCCCACAGCCTGTGAACCCTCCCTAGCAGGAAGTCTGCGACACAGTGAGCCTAGGAGTCAACCACGAGGCAGGTCCCGACCCACGGTGCCCCACACTCGACTGAGGACAGAGAGCCCCACTCCGCAAGTCCCCGTGCAGAGCTGTCGCATTAGGTCCACACGGCTACTGCTGTCCGGTCAACCCAAAGACACACACATCTGTCACCTGGTCACACTGTCACCTTTAGGGAAGGACTACACACTCTGCCTGGGGGCAACAAATATGGCTGTTTAATAGTTCAAGAGCTTAACGCAGCATAGACTCACCCAAAATGCTGGCCTTCACCAGCCAACCCGCCGAGAAAACCATTTAGCGCCCCACCTGTGTCTGCAGCTGAGGACATGTGATCTAGAGCCTTTCCCACAGGGAAGAAGCACCTGTTAGCCTGGGCGTGGTCAGGGTCACTGGTCACGAATAAATAAGCAGAGGCACCTCGAGGAAAACGAGACTCAGCAGGCCGGGCCCCAGGGGCCGCGCTGGCTCCGTGCGAGCCACAGCGACCGGCCAGCCAGACGCTCCCCGTCGGACATCGCGGGCTTCTGCCGCTGGGAAGGCCATTCCTGCTGACGCAGCAACGACCACGGGCGCTCCGCCCGCGGGAGAACCGCGCCTGCACGTGGAGGCAAGTTTGCAGGCGCACTACACGCTAAGCACTCAGAAAGGCAGCCTGCTCAAAAACAACAAGACCTTAATTACGGGCCAAAATGAGAGGAAATCACAGAAAACCAATTTGTAAGGAAATAGCCCCTCGGAACAGTGACATTTACATTACGATGTATCAAAACCCGTCCCGTGGAGTCAGGTCGCAAACATCCTTCCTGCAGGCTTCGGCGTGCAGCAGGGGGGGCCCTTCGCTCTGCGAACACGGCGCGGTGTACAGGGCGGGAGGAGGAACCGCAGACGCGACGCCTCCGGGCCGTCTTCTAGTTTCAGTAACGAAATCCAACTTAGGCCGTGCACATCCAGTATCCTCTAACAGAACTCGGAAGAAAGCGAGAAGCAAGCGTTCTGGCTTTCACAGCCTTCGCGTCCAAGGGAAGAAGCGTGCGCAGGCGCGCACGCGCGGGCTCCTCTCCAAACTCTGCCGAGCCGCGTCTCGTACAAAGTGCCTGTCAGGACACCGAGTCTGCGTGTTCCTGAGCCGGTCTGGACTCTGTGCCCGTGCTGAACGCATACCTGAAGTGGTCAAATGATACTTCTCATACAGTCTTTCTACCTAAGATTATAGTTTGTAAACTTTAAATAAGAATGGCCACAATTAACCAACATGCAAAAATTCTCAGAATACTCACTGAGAAATTCATTAATACAATGCATTTCCCACCTTACTGCATTTTTAAATCTTTACTCTGTACTGAACGGATATTCCCAATTAGCCCAAGCAAAGGCATGCCTTTCTAACAATTTGCTTAAAGCAGAGCTGACGACAAAACAGACTCCGGGAGCCTCTGCGTGGCGGTGCGGGAGTCCAGCGCTGCCGCCAGAGCCGAGCGAGCGGACGCCACGCAGCCACTCAGCACGAGCACCTCCCCGCCGCGCCCGGGTGGGGGTGCCTGCTCACAACGAGGCCGCCGCCCGCAGCCGGGCAGAGCGCCCTCCGCAGGGCGTCCTTCTGCACAAATAAATACCTAAGCACTGAAAGGGGGCACACTGGGAACTTTTAAAAAAAGAAACCAAAACAAGGAACAATATCTATGTAAAGTTCACTCAATAAAAAATTCTTAACTTTTCTTGTAGTTTGTTCCTTAAAGATTTGATTTTTATTGGGCACAACAGGAACTAAATTATTAATAAAATAAGCTTGTCTTTATTTTTACGTTTTCCTGTGGAGAATTTGTACAAAAAGTTTCCAAATCTCTACGGAGCTCTAGTGAGACTTAATGTAAAATGGATCTTTTAAGATGCAAGTAGAATGCCAGGTTCTACTTAAAAAAAAAAAAAAAAAAAAAAACAAATGTCTCAAAGGAACAGAGTCATCTGCCATGTGCTTTTGGAGGTGCCCATGCTGGAAAAAACTTCTCAATAACGTGAAGATGCTGGTACAACTTTTCCTATTACACAACTTCTTGCACAACCACATGCGTTACATTTATAGACAGATTTACGATTTGAAAGGAAGAGTGCTGTCTTAATGAAATTCGTTTTTTACAGACTAGTCCAAACGAAGTTCTCGGCGTCCTCGCTCGGCAGACGCGCCGCCCCCACTGCGCGTGGATCGGACACCCGCGCCGAGCAGGTCCAGCTGGGTCGCTTGTTCCATGCCATGCACGCTGCGTGGGGCGCCACACTAACTTTGGGGTCACTACAGAACTGATGCCTTGGTCTTCTGCTCGTGGTTTTCATTCGTCTTCATCATCTTCGTCTTCCTCTCCATCAGACAGGGAGGCACAAGGCCGGATCTGCCGGTAGCGGTCAAGCCACTTTTCCACCATGTGCGTGACCAGGGGGTGGTTCCGCCGCCGAGAGCTCTTCTGCATGGCGACGAGCACGCCGCCCTCCGTCACGCAGCAGTCCAGCCACTCCCTGAGCAGTTTCTCCTGCTGCTCCTCGTTACCCAGCTTTCGGAGGGATGCGAAGGAAAGGGTGAAATACAGCAGGTCAGAGACTTCACAGTGAACATTTCTGGCATGAGCACGAACAGAAAAGCCCAAGCAACGAACTGTTTTAACGTGGTTTCAACCTCTCGTGAATTTGAGAACAAAAACCCAGTTTCCTATGGTCAGATACAAGAAGACATCAACAGGGAAATTCACTCAAAAACCTCGAGGGAAACACAAAGCTAGTAATCACGTCTGACGTATCGGCAGAAAACATGCCTGACGGGCTGATTCTGGCAAAGGAAGAGCTAAACGAAAGTCACAGCTTCGCACATGCACCGAGGTAAGTTCACCCAGCAAATTACCTACGGGCTGAAGTTATAAATTATGGTCTATGAATCTTTCTTAATGTCGTTATAAGAGTTTTATAATGATACTAGCACATTAAATAAACGAACAATAATTTTATAAGAATACAGGTTTTCTGAGATGTTCTTTCGCACGTTCTCGCCGCCTTCTCCCGGGACCTGTCTCCCCTGAGCAGGCCGCTGGCGCCCGCTCCCCGGGGCGGACAGCGGGGCTTTAAAAGGCCGTGGTGAGTCCCACGCCACGGCCTGGCTCCTCCCTCGCCCCGTCTCCCCCAGACTCTGCGAGAGTCGCTGCCTGCTCTTTCAGCGCTCGATTCCAGTGTCGCTTCCTCCGTGATGCCATCCTGCACCTCATTTCATCGCGAACCCCGTCCCCTCGCCCTTTCTACACTCTCAGCACTCGCCACCTCCCAAGGGGAGGGACTCTGTCCTCACCTCACCGCCGTGTCCCCACACAGCACGCCCTGCCCTGCGCCCTGACCAGGCTTTCAGAAAGTGACACTTTCACCACCACACCCCAGAACTCAACGTGCGCCCTGCGCTGGGCCCTGGCGCAGCGCTGCCGCCGCAAGCAGCTCGCAGGAGAAGCGCTCTCACCTCCTGAGCAGAGAGAAAGTGCACGTGGAGCAGCTTCCTTTCGCTGTCAACCAGAGGCAGAAAAGTGATGGTGACGTCGTCGTCGGTGTTCAGGTTAGCACCAGCACCTCGGTTGCCATAGCCATCATTTTCCATGGCAACCAAAGCAGAGAAGTGGCCTCTTGTATAACCCAGAGCAATTGGACTTTTCCAACAAAAACTCTGTTCCCACAACAAAGGCAAATACACACCTGGAAAGAGGGAGGAAAATCACAATCAGACTTTCAGGAATGGCTGCAAACTGAATTATATTAATTTAAAAAAGACTTCAAAAACACTCTTGATGAAGGCTTACCTTGAAACCGAGTATATCCTAAAGTTTCTCCCCGGAAACTTTTATAATACTTTACTCCGTAAACTATGATTGGCCGTCTAAGGATATGTGCAAGTACAAAAATGTGTGTCTGTTCCAGACTCGCTCCGGGCTACACAGGGCGAAACAAAAGAGAGTAATTTCTGCTCAAACCACTACCGCACGCTGGAAAACACGCACAGCACAGCACAGCCCCTCGGCACACCGCTCCCACGCACCCGAAGGAACAGCAGTACTGCGCCAGGCCGCGTGAGTGTTTGGCTCCGCGAACGTCTGAGTTCGAGACAACCAAACGGAGTCTGCGGTCTGTGTGCGGGCAGCTTGGACCTGGTTAAGTGCTGGTCTCGGGAACAAGGGACTCGGAGCGCAAGGGACGGTTCGTGGGGTGCCCTCTGGCTCCGAGACCTGTCCCCCGCTACCTGCGCGGCGCTCCGGGAGCGCGGCTGCCATTGGGACAGTTTCACCGCTCAGTGAGAAGCCGAGCCCCGCCCGCCCGCAGCGAGGTCACAGCGTCCGTTCAGCACAGGGCAGCAGCGACCGGACCCCAGAGGGCCTCCCCAGGCAACCCCAGGGACTCGGGCCACGGGGCTCGCTTTTGCAAGGAGACGGCGTGCTCTGAAGCACTCTTACCTGACTAGCAAGAGAGAGTATAAATGCCCAGTCTTCTTGCCACTGTTCTTCCCTCAAGGAAAAGTGTAAACCAAAGCTCTGAGAATACCATGATTCCCAATCTTTCCAACGTGTGTAAAACCTAAGAAAACAAGACAGTAAAACAATACACCTATAAACAACACTTAATGTTCCAATCGTTTATTTAATGGAGACTTTAGGGCAATTCACTTTCAAAGATTAACAATTATATTATTTTTACACCTGGCTTGCAATGTATTTTCAAATTAAAAGTGCTTCCACTCTGCTAACAGCCATCTTTAACACATCCTCAGACTTAATTTGGCACACCGCCCACCAAATTTTCATCAGAACTTCAAGCACTAGTGATGAGAACAGTTAATTTCAGTGGTCTACTCTTAGTCTACACACTCAAAAAAATAACCCACTCAAGACCACCTAGATGCTGGACACAACCAAAGACGTGCAGTGTTCAGAGGACTGAGCAACACCAGATACAATTATGCTCAAATTCGTGGTTCGCTGTCTTACAAAGCAGTCCACCTAAGACCTCTGAAGTAAAGACAGACATTTAACCTGTAACCTCACCTTTCGCCCTCTTACAAAGAATTAAAAATCCTGGTGCTTTCATGTATTTTAACCCGAACTAAAAAAAAAAGTGAATGACAGGAAGAAACCTGCCACCACTGTTGAGAAGCTCCAGCAGGAAGAGAAGTGGGGTGTGGGGGCGCCGCGAGTGTCTTTACGGTGAGTGGAGGGCTCCGCAAAACGTACTCACACGGGGTCGACTCCTGGCTGATCAGAAAAATAGTGAATAGTTTTCTACTCCAGGTAATCAACACGTTTTTAACCAGGACTCTACATTTTAAAACTAAAATACAGTGTTCTTTTAAAATACCTAAGAAACACGAAAGTGTGCTAGACTGCACCAGTGACGAAATACACTGACTTCTGTCCTCACCTGCGGACATTTTCTCACTGCTGGGGAGCAAGGGAGTCCAGAGGCAGAGAGAGACGGACAGACACAGCGATCGGCTGCCTGTTCGCACACCCCCCAACCGGGGATCAAGCCCGTGACCCTTCAGCCTGTGAGATGACACTCCAACCAACTGAGCCGCAACAGGTGCCAGGAGAAGTACCACAAAACATAGAAAACTGTCACGAACCAAAAGGTATGCACTATTCAAGTTCCTCGGTTAGGGTCTAGAATCATTTTATAAATGAGATCGCTGAGTGCCAGGAATTAAATGACGGCATACTCAAAAGTCCTCAAAGACAACTGCAGAACAAGGAGGTTCAAAAAAGACATACTTTACAAAAAAGCACGTTAAGATGATCATGCCCACCAAGCACAGACCTAAACTCTGAGACTTCCTGGCTCACTGAGAACAGAAAACCGAAGCAAATCCAGGAACACGTGACAAAGTGGTTTACCATTCAAAAACCAATTCCACGTTCACGGGTAAGACTCAGTGTCATCAACCTGATAACACTGTCCCGACTTAACCACAGGGTTAATGCGATCACTACCAAAATCCCAGAGGACTCTCTTGCAGAAATGAATATGGATCCTAAAATTTTTATGGAACGCCAAAGGATTCAGAATAGCAAAAAGAATCTTGAAAAAAAAAAAAGTACGAAGTTGAAAGACTTACATCCTGACCTTTAAACTTACCACGAAGCTACAAATCATCAAGATAGTCTGATGTTGGCTAAAGACAGACATACAGATCAACAGGAAAAAAGAGTCCAGAAACAAACCTTTATTTTTATGGTCAAATATGTTCAATACAAGTGCCGGGGCAAATGAATGGGGGAAAACAAGAGTCTTTTCAATAAATGGTACTAAGACTGACACCAACATGCAAAACTGATCTTATTAGATCTCTGTTACCTCATACCTTAAATAAAAATCAGCTCAAAGTGGATCACAGACCATAAATGTAAAAGCTAAAACTACAACATTCTTAGATAAAAACACAGCAGTAATGCTTTAAAATTTTGCTTTTAAAATTGAAAACTACGATTAACACGCCCAGGGCTGTCACGGGGCACGGCGACAGCGTGCAGGACAGCGGGGCAGAGCAGGCGAGCAGCGGCGGAGGGAGGCCCCGTGAAGAACTGAAGGAGGCGCCGGGATCGGGGCGGACGTCGCCTCCGCCGCGCGTCTCCGTGGGCTGGACGCACAAGGGAAGCTCCCTGCGCGCGAGGACGTGGCAACAGAGACTTCCAGAACTGGAAACAGAGTGCGGATGGAGAAAAGAACAGAGAATTCCACAGAACCGTGGGACAGCTGCAGAAAGTGTAACAAGTAACATGATGGAAATGCCAGAAGGAAAAAAAGAAAGTGACAGAAGAAATTATTTGAGGTATTAATGACTGGGAATTTCCCCAAATTAATGTCAGAACATACCACTGACCCAAGAAGCTAAAAAACACCAAGAAGGAAAAAATATCAGAAAAACTATGCAAGACATATCATATGCAAACCGCAGGAAACATAAGATGAAGAAAAAGTCCCCCGCAGACCCCCCCTCCCGGCGGCGGCATCCCCAGCGCAACCCGCACGGCGCCGCCGGCCGATCAGGGGGCCTCCCCGGCCCGCGGAGACCAGGCCAGCCGGGAGACGGAAGGAAGCATGTTCCAAGTTCGGAAGGAAAAACACCGACCTAGAATTCCACACCCTGTGAAAGTGACCTTCGAAAGCGAGGGAGAACCGGAGAGTTTCTTAGACAAACAGAAATTGAAAGAATATGCTGCCACAGACCTGCCTCAAAAGAAATGCAACGTTCTTTAGAGATTACATACGTGTGTGTACATACACACACACACACACACATAAATACACGTGATCTACATAAAGAGCAGCAAAGAAGTAAGTGCAGGCAAAATAAACCCCATCTATCCTGAAGGACGCCTTCTTTCTTTGACTGTGTGAGCATCCAATAAGGTTACCATGGAGGCTTGCCAGCCAGGGGGCTATTTTTTTGTTCAGGTGTCCACAGATTTTTACTATACTGCATGCTCTGATCTGTAATTTAGCTCTCAAGAAAGTAACATCTTGCTCTTATTTTTAAATTCCAGAGAGCACTTTCATTCGGTAAGTGCTTGCTGCACACTCACTATGTGTCAGGCCACAGCCGGCGCTCCAACTCCCTCCAACTCCCGCAGCCAGAGACAACAAAGTCTCGGTGCAGGGCGTGGCCCGAGGGCTCCGTGTCATCCCTGAGCGCTGACAGAAGGGCCCACGCCCACAGTGCTCCGAGGGCGAGAGACGGACGGGGCCGCGCGGTCATTGGGACGCCGCTATCAGCGCTGGGCAAGCACGCGAACGGCGTTGGGCAGGGAGAGGCGCACTCTGATGTTACCGTGGGGAAACAGTGCACAGAAGGCACCGGAAAACGTGCACTAACTTCGACAACGGGCAGTTTAATTCAGCCTCTTTCAGCCTCAATGTTCACTTGGAATACAGTGAAATGGCAATTTTAGGCAAAACCAAGAAAACAGCCTAGGTCAAATAAACGTACACCCAAACTCCTGATTCCCAAACAAGCTCCGCTCGCAGTGACTGGTCCCGCCACAGGAGAATTTACAGCTCAGGACCAGCCGTGTATTTGATTGGACGCTGTGTTATGAAATAACAAAACGTGGCCTTAAAATCACCTGTGCCTCAGGGGGAGAGAGAACTTGCAGCGTCATGTCAAATAATCTTGAGAGCTGAACAAAAATGAAATCATAATACTTTAAAACATGAGCAAAGCCCTGGCCAGTGGGACTCTGGTTTGGAGCACAGCCCTGCAAACCAAAAGGTTGCGGGTTTGATTCCCAGTCGGGGCACAGGCCTGGGCTGCGAGTTCGGCCCCCAGTCAGGGTGCATGTAAGATGCAAGTAATCAATATTTCTCTCTCACATCGATCTTTCTCCCCGACTCTTAAAAAAACAAAAAAGACTCCTCAATTTACCCAATATGTTGTCACCAGTTTCTTGCCAAGACCCTGATTATGTATGTCATATTTAGAGCTGATACTTACATTCAAGTTAAAACAATGATAATCAATTACATGCAAATTTTTATCTGTCCTCTCCCCACACTCTCAACCTCTCCTCAGGACTACCGCTTTCACACTCAGCCAAACGGCACAAAACAAAGCTCAGCAAAAAGGTGTAAAAACCACTGAGATGGTCTCAGGGTCTCCATGTCCAAAAGCACAGCTTTCTTCCCTAGCTCCCACAGGAAGTGTAACGACGCAAAGTGTCCTGCCGCCACCGGGCACGGCCGCCGCCGCCGCGCCCCGACTTCAGCAGGCAGGCCGGCTCACCAGTGCGAACAGCCGTGCAGGCTGTCGTGCAGGGCCTTCCGGAGCGCCGAGTCCTTGTCGCAAATGCCCCAGGTAGCTTGCAGCACCGAGTCCAGCAGGCAGTCCCCGGCCGTGCGGTTCCAAAGCGCATAGAGCCGGCTGTCCAGGCGCGTCGCCAGTTCCAAGGACCAGTTTATAATTGGAGACTCTTCTTCTAGCTCTGCATGGGGGTTGAAACAGCGTGTTCACTGTCACAGCCACGCAATCAAGAACGATTCAGTGGAGAGAAGACGCTCTTCTCTAGATGTGAACGGGTTTCTGTGTAATTTACTAATAAACACCTAAACGTATCTGTCAACTGAAATATAAACCTTCTGAATAGCTGGAACATCTTGTGGCTCTAGAATAAATTTACTCAACTTTTAAACTCTTCACAATTTATATTCTAAAAAATTTTTAATATGGAAGTATTCTCATTCTGAAATAGGAAGTAGAAAACCAGTTTAAAAACTTTTATACCTTTATTTGCTCACTCCATCAGTTAAGGGCTGTGAATGTGCATTTTCCCCCAGTTTTATTAAAATACAATTAACATAATGATCACTTTTAACAGCACAATACATTGTTCTTAAGGACTTCACATTTTTAATTGGAAGCAAAAATAAAACAAGTTGACCATACACTAAACCACTCCGAACCAAACTGAACTACTACAAAACAAAGCAAGAAGTTCACTGAAATCAGTGAAAGGTAAATTAGGCGCATTAATTCCATGCCTACCTTTTTGAACGTCTCTGTCAAGTACCTCATCAAATAATTTTTCTTGGACTGTGGGAGGCAAGTCTTCAATATCTACAAAGAAAAAGAGTCTTAAGAGATCTCATGCCTCACATCAAGTCACCATGATGTGCATTTTAAACAGCTGATAACTTTATGTCAGTTACACTTCAGTAAAGATGAACTAAAAGGACAAAAAAATAAGGTTATCTAACATTCAAGTTAAAACAACAATAATTACATGCAAACTTTCACCTGTTCTCTTCCCACACTCTCAACCTCTCTGAATCCTGTTACTTCAGACTTTAAAATCTTGTGAAAGTTAATAAACCATTCACTGTGGCGCACAGATCTGTTTGTCCTCTTCCTCAAATTCTCGATGCTCGATTCAATTTACTATCTGGGTGAAAACCATTATCCTTTAAAACCTATTTTTTTAAATATTGTAAGCTATTTTCAAGGTAAAATAAAAATCTAATCATCACTTAGGCAAAACTTAAATACAAGGATGGGCAAAAGTAGGTTAAATTACCAGCCATGATAAACATTTGACCAGAACAGAATGAAGAAACAAGAATTCAAGAAAGTGAGGAGAGGCTTAAGAATCTCCAGGACAACTTTAAACGTTCCAACATCCGAATCATAGGGGTGCCAGAAGGAGAAGAGGAAGAGCAAGAAATTGAAAACTTACTTGAAAACATAATTAAGGAGAACTTCCCCAATCTGGCAAAGGAAAAAGACTTCCAGGAAGTCCAGGAAGCTCAGAGAGTCCCAAAGAAGTTGGACCCAAGGAGGAACACACCAAGGCACATCATAATTACATTACCCAAGATGAAAAATAAGGAGAGAACCTTAAAAGCAGTTAGAGAAAAGACGACAGTTGCCTACAAAGGAGTTCCCATAAGACTATCGGCTGACTTCTCAAAAGAAACCTTGGAGGCAAGAAGGGTTAGAAAGTAGTATTCCAAGTCATGAAAGGAAAGGACCTACATCCAAGATTACTCTATCCAGCAAAGCTATCCTTTAGAATGGAAGGGCAGATAAAGTGCTTCCCAGATAAGGTAAAGTTAAAGCAGTTCATCATCACCAAGCCCTTATACAAAATGTTAAAGGGACTTATCTAAGAAAAAGATAAAAATATGAACAGTAAAATGACAACAAACACAACAACTATCAACAACTGAACTTAAAAAACAAAAACGAAAACAAACTAAGCAAACAACTAGAACAGGAACAGAATCACAGAAATGGAGATCACATGGAGCGTTATGGGGGGGTTCAGGGAATGAGAAGCATAAATGGTAAGTAGAAAATAGACGGGGAGGTTAAGAATAGTATAGGAAATGGAGAAGCCAAAGAACTTGTATGTACAACCCATGGACATGAACTCTAAGGAGGGAGAATGCTGGTAGGAGGGGGTGCAGGGCAGAGGGGAATAAAGGGGAGAAAAAAATGGTTGTTGAATTTGAACTTAAAATTACCAGCCATGATTACCTAAAGGATAAATCATAAGGATATAAAATAATAGCACTAAGACAACAAATAATACAATAACACAATAACTAACTAGGAAATAATACAAGAAGAAACTCCGTTCCTCATACTCACAACTCGAAACCTACTCTTGCCCACCCGTCCTGTGTATAGAGAACGGATTTCAAGTGAAATCTGTCTGATTTTAAAAGGTTTTAGTTATTACCTCTTACCATTTGTAAATGCTCCTGTTCACATCTGAACATAAAAGCTCAAAACACTCAGAACCAAGACGGAAGACTTATTTTAGAAACTTTGGAGTTTGGTGCATTTCTTCCAAGTCAACTAATGAAAACCAACTAAGACATTTCCCAATTACCAATGGGCAGAAAAATTAAATGTTGCTTCATAAATATAGTAGAAATCAATGTAATGAATAAAGAAAATAATGATACTTTCAAAAGCATGCCAGTATCTTTGATTCAAACAACTTGATTTTACCCGTCAAAAGCCTACCTTCTAATACTGTCCCCATATGCCAGATGACCAACAGCTTTCTAATTTAAAAACAATAAGCATGAAAGGAAAGCAGCAGACTGAGAATACTTTACAGTACAGCCAAAGGGCAGAATAAAGGGCTTGGGCAGATTCTTTTTTAAATATCTGAGGCCCACAAAGAAGTCGCTCACCAGCTGCCGTCCCCCTCCCCGGCCCACCAAGAGTAACAGCCCACGTCTGGCGTCACTTCCACTGTAGACGGAGCAGCCAAGTGATGTAAGATGCACGTAACACCTGAGTTATCGATCTGCTTTCTAACTGAAACATGTGCACTAGACACAAAAAAATGACTAAGCAGAAATTTCCTCTCGCACCGAAACTGGGAAGTTACCTGCTGGCAACGTAAATGTCACAAGGTCGGTTAGGAAATAGCAAGCGAAGTCCCCCTTCCTCTGGTGGAGAGAGGCGGCTATCTCCCGTCGGATCTGCTCCGTCAGCTCCGGACACACCATTGCTGGGATGCACTTTGCTGCTTGCTGAGACACCTTCAACACAAAAGAAAAGGCCCTTTGCATCTCACTCATCGACGGAAGCAGAACACAGTAGTATTTAAAAGAAATTACCAACATTTCCCAGTAACTCAAGGTGGTGAATTCTAAAATATATTGGGTGCTGGGTATTATTTCCTTACCAGTGGACACATATATCAATCAGTACAGCACCCCAGGAAAACAGCCATTTTACCCTCTGACTCAGTGACTCTACTCAAGACTTTATTCCCATCGCGCACGTGAAAACTTGCGTAAAATGGTGGTGCTCCCAAAGGCTCACCACAGGAGGGAGAGGGAGACCAGTGAACAACCTAAATAATAAATAAGAGTAATCATCTTGCCACCACCAGCAACTAGAGCCCGCCACGTGCCGGCCCTTCCAATACACGACACGACTGGGCAGCACCACACCGACCGAGGCCAGGCCTCACACACCACGGACACGACCCGCCACTGCTCCATCCCGCCCCATAACTGGGCCCCTCTGACCGCACGGCTGTCTCTCAGGCAGTGTCCTCCTCCCTTAGGCTCGAGGAGCCCGCCCACGGCCTCCACCTCAGCTGTCTCCCACGACTCTCCTTCCTCCGAGTCTCTCAGGTGCCCTGGCTTCCCTGGAATCTCTCCAACCAGAGCACAGTGACTAGCCTCATCTGTCACGCTTTCATCCCACCTTCCGATCTCCTACTCCCGAGATGCTTTGTGCGCAATGCCTCCCAAACACGGGCACATTCAAATAAGTGAGTGTGCACAGGCCTACACAGATGTACGCTGGCATCTGAACCCCCAACAGAGCTGGCTGCAATTTTACCCTATTACTGTTTTTTTTAATCACCTAGACATTTTAGCTGCATTCTTAATTCCTTTGCAACCTCTATCATTTTTAACATCTACCTAGTTATCTAAACCAGAACCCTCAGAATCGACTTCGATCCCTGCCTTATTACCCCCCGTCCACTCGACCCACGAAGCCTGACTGTGGGACGCAAGCAACCACTCCCAACCAGCCGCTTCTCCCCCACACCCCTGCCGGCCCTGCTAGGCCAGGGTCCCGGCCGACCTCGCCGCACCAGCCCTCCTGACCAGCCTGCCCCTCCGATCCACAGCAGCCCAAAACGGTCTCATCTGGTCACTTCCCTGTTCCTCTGCCGGACACTTTCTGAAGCATTTTCACTGCCCTCAGAATAACCTTCCAGATCCTTGGCCCAGAAGGTCCCTCACACCCTCCCCTGCTTCTCCCTCCCTCTCCCCGCCCCAGTTCTCAGTCGCCATCACAGCCCTGCTGAGCTGCCTGCACGTTCTTGCATTCACCACAAGCACCACCACCCTCACCTCTGAGTAAATGGCTTCCTCAACTCCCCCTCCTCCACCCACCGCATGGGGCTGACTCCTACGCCTCCTTCAGGCTGTTAACTAAAAGGCTACCTACCTGTTCCAGGTAAGCAGGTATCTCAAAACACACTCTCAAGTAATGCCCCAGCACCTGGCCCTCACATCGAGGAGAGCACACGGGTGCTGTGCCAGTCACCCGTTCACTTCTCTCCTTTCCCTGCAACCAGTGAAGGAGGAGCCGATGTCTTCCCAATCACACCCCTTCTCAGCACAGTGCCTAGCGCACAGTGGGCACTCAATAATGTTAGTTAGTGGAACGAATGAATAACAGACACATTGTAGCAAAATATCCCACTTTAAGAGCATATACCCTTAAAAATTATATACTGTTTAAGTCTCTGAAGTTTAACATAATTTTTTCAAGGGGAGAAAAGAATCTGAAACATTTAAGAACTGTTTGCAGAAACACTGTAACATCAAAAATAAAAACGAAAAAACACATTTCCGTCAAGTAAAAGAGTGCAAACCAAAAAGCCACGCTCACCTCCGTGAGCAGTATGGCTAGCATATCCTGCCTCTGGAAGCGGATGGCCAGGTGCACCAGGGTGTAGCCGACATCAAAGGCCGAAGGACGGTTCAGCAAGCGCACTTCGTCTGCAGTGAGCTGCCGGGCAATGTCCCCTCCTGACGACTTGTATGCTTCTATAGCAGCCAAATCACCTTCCACAACCCCTGAAACAAGCATCAAGACAGAGAGGTCAATTCTTGGTTTTCTTCAGGAAGCATAAAGCTGTAGCATTCACTCTAAACTCTAAGTGTTTCTCTCTGCCTCCTGGATCCTGGGGCATCGTCAGCCAACTGTCCTAAAGAATGTAAGTAAAAAATTAGTGCATCCCGCCCTGGAATTTCTTTCCAGAACGAGCCTGCCTGGTTAGGCACAGGCACTTACCTTCGCCTCAATGCAGGCTCCGGGCTCTCGCGGGGCCGGGGCACTACTAGAATATTATGACTGGCTCAGAGACCGGCAGTCCAGTATGAGAACCTAGACTTCGCAGAAGACACTGAACTCCCGTGCTGACCCTGGCTCTGCGGAAACCAAGGAGACAGGGGCGTCCTTCCCGTGGTCCTGGGCACTTCTGCCCTGTGCGCTGCATTCTTACAGCCTTATCAAAACAAAAGCGGAGCCTTCCACACTGCAGAAGCTTTGAAACAATTTAAAGGAAATTAAAGCCATGTTCGATGTTAAGTGAAAGTTAGCCACATGAATCTCTCATAGACCAGCCTTTTTTATACCCGTTAAGAATTAGTAATGTAGTGAAACCTGAACCAGATGATTTTGAATGAAAAGGTGCTAAAACAAAGCACTACAAAGCAGCTGGGGTTGGAGAGATAAAACAAGTATCACTTTTTCCAAATCCATAAGTAACTTTCCATCCCCACTGACATTATTAATCTTAGCACAAATTACTGTTAGGTGAAGACAGAAATTCTATTTTCTAAACAGTGGAGTACATCTATAGACAATAAATAAACAGCCTTGCCCCCCAAAATGAAGGTGTTGGTGAGCTTCAAATGCACCACAAATAGTGGTCAAAAGCAAAACACCAAGACTGTAGGACCAACCAAATAACTTTAAGTGTTTCCTAAGTTACATCAGTAAAAATTTGTTTGCTAGGTAAAATACTAACAGTAACTAAAAATTATTCTCAGTGTATTTTTTAAGTGTGTTTAATTGCTACCTTGAATTAGGAATTAGATAACTAAGGTCTAGCTATTCCTTGGAGTATGAAATTGGTACAATGCAACAATTCCCCCCAGCTACTAAAAATAACAAAGCTTTAAAATGATCAGTCAATTCCCACACCACTGAATGCTCATGACACGCAGAGCAACAATACGAGAAACACCAAGACAGTAAAAACGTGATTCTTAAACTCAAAACAGCCCTTTTTCATCACATTTCTGAGAGATAAAAGGCCAGCATTTTCAACCTCTGGATCAAAAATTCTCCCTGGAAATCTGGACTCTGTCCCAGCCGCATACATTTTGCAAGTTAAGAGGGCATGGTGAGAACACCTCCTTACAGGCACATTCACGTTCGCGGCAGTGCAGGGTAGTAAACTCCTCAACAGAAACACCTAAGTGCAGCTGGAACCTCCATCTCCAGGACAGAGAGGGCGTCCACACACCCTTCTGAGGCAGAGTGTCCGGGAGAAGTCATCGGGGCTGAACTGTAATCTGGGTGGTGTGAGACACGGGTGATGAATCTTCTCAAAAGGGTAAGCCTTAAGAATAAACACGGCAAGTACTACTTGATATTGAAACAAATCTATGGTTAAGGAGTCAAGTACAAAAGAACTCTAGCCCTGGCTGGTGTGGTTCAGTGGACTGGGTACCTATCTGAGAACCAAAAGGTCGCTGGTTCGATGCCCAGTCAGGGCACATACCTGGGTTGTGGGCCAGGTCCCTGTTTGGGGACATGCAAGAGGCAACCGATCCATATATCTCTCCCACACTTTGTCTATCTCTTGCACATGGATGTTTCTCTTCCTCTTTCTCTCCTCCCCTCCCCTCCCTCCAAAAACTAAATAAAATGTTTTTGTTTTAAACAAAACTCTAGCCAAAGGGGTTGGGCATTGTCCTGCAAAGCAAAAGGTCGCAGGCCTGGGTCAAGAGTTTGGTCCCCAATCGGGGCACACACGCAAGGCAACCAATCAGTGTTTCTCTCCCTTTCTTCCTCCCTCCCTTCCCTACTCTCTCAAATAAGTCTTTTAGTGAACAGACGAGAAGCAGTGAGCTCATGCATCTGCTTTAGATGGAGCGCACCCCACTCCAGTGCCTCCTGCGCACACAGTGTTCCTCAGGAAGACGGCCACGGTTCACGTCGCTCCAATCAGGGCTTTCTTCCCAGGTGCACGCAGTGTCACCGCACCTGTCTTACAGTTTTTAGTTCCAACATATAAAGTACTGCATATATGAACATACAGTATTTATACTGTATATGCAGCATTTGCACTATAGTATAAAAATAGTATAAATAGTACAGATAGTGTAAGTACTATCTATATAGAGTATATATATACATACACACAAAATACAATTGTATATACTATATAATTAGTCACAGCATGAAATCCTCCAAACTTCCCAAAACATGAAAAACACAAATTTAAGTATAGGCACAAAGTAATATTTAAAAGAGAAGCACTTTATTATCTAATGTTTGGGGAATATATATAATTCCATTCTTTTAGTTGACCACAATTAAATGCTCATAGTTCAGTTACTGTCAGTTTTCAGCTACAAAGATGAGTAAATTTATCACAAATAAAATGTCATGGAAGTATCACTGAACTGTCCACATTTTTAAAAAAGATTTTATTTATTTATTTTTATAAAGAGGGTAAGGGAGGGAGAAAGAGGGAGAGAAGCATCCATATGTGGTTGCCTCTCGAGCGCCCCCTCCTGGGGACCTGGTCCACAACCCAGGCACATGCCCTGATTAGGAATTGAACTGGCAACCCTTTGGTTCACAGGCCGATACTCAATCCACGGAGCCACACCAGCCAGGGCTAAACTGTCCACATTTTTGATATAATGTCATTACACCTTGTTCAAGCAGAGCTGCTGACTGAAGTGTAGTGGCTTGACAGAGAGGTTTCACTGTACACGTGGTATGGAAAAGGATTCGGCCCATAATTTGACAATTTAAAGTTTTAGCTACCACGTGTTTTCTACTGGGGGGCAGGGAGATGCATCAGATTACATGCGAAACAACTTACAAAATGTCTTTGAGTTATTCATATTAACATTGCATTTCTACCACTTTTTAACATTAGGGAATAAAAGGAAAATCGAAGAGTTGGCAGGTGGCAAAAAACAGTCAATAAATGTCAATGGTAAAATCTCACTCAATATGAGACCAGGAAACACCAGAAAAGTTCTAGCAGGAGAAAAAGAGATGACGTACACATGCTTTCTAGGTTACTGACATCTCACAATGCCACCAGAGTAACTAACGCACCATTCTCTCACAAATGGTTTTGCGCAGTCCATCCCTTCCGCATTCACGCTAGGAAGGCAAATAAAAGGACAAGTGAAGGCACTCTGGAAGATTAACGTCATCAAACTAACCGGCAGTATCATCACACATTCCAAAGTGAGCCAATGAAACCCTCCACGACTCAGCAAGGAGTGATGCACAATTACAGATAAAGAAAGGTTTTAGTATACTTTTAAAAACATGAAGACCTGAATCTAAATGATAGATACTGTATTATATATTACAAACCATAAACTTATAAAGTCGTATCGTTGTCTAAGCTGGACTAGGAGAATTTAACATATAGAGTAGGCAAAAAAAGTAGGTTTATAGTTGCAAGTACACAAAACAGTTTATTCTTGCATTAATTTTTTTAACCACTGCATTTTCCACGTGAACAACTGCAAGCCTACTTCTGCCAACTCCTGCATTCTGAAGCCACAAGTCACAACTCACTGGGGACTTCTCACTGGGGACTTCACAGCTACTATGGAACTCCGTTGGTTAGAATATGGAGCTGGCTTATAGATGTTTAGAAAACAGACTTATTTTTTTCCCCCATGTATGGCACAGTTTTCAAAGTTTTGCCTTATTTTCCTTTATGACATGAAATCATAATGGTAACTAACTTTGAAAAGAATGCCAAATGGTTAAAAAAAAAGCCAGGACTTACCTGAGCCCACATGGGCCAGCTCAACACTACCCTGGAGTTCTATGGTAGCTGTGACCCACAGCATGCTTTATGCTGTGGGGTCAGGGTGGACTTGGAGTCAGCTTGCACAATTTCAGGAGCCCTTAAAAAGAAAAGTTAGTTTTAAGTGGTAATGTTCAGAATGCCCTTTACCATGGTCAGCAGAAAGATGTAAGCTCTCTAGGTAAGTTTCTTCCTCTACTCAGAGTTTAATTCATTTAGCTGGTTTTGCAAATTAAAAAGGAAACTATACCACACTGTAATACCTTTTCTTTATACTCCTAACCATTTGGCTATAGTTCAATCACAAACTGGGTTTACATATTCATAGCAATCTCTTTCAATACTTAATTAAACGTGAGCTGCTTTTTAAATAATATGACCAACATTTTTTAAGTGTATCTTTAATCGAGTAGGCACAACTCCGTAGCAATCCCCAAAATAGTTTGAATAGCCAAAACAAACCACCTCTAGATTTATTTTTCGTACAATAAACAACAGCAAGAAGTTAAAATCTACCATTTTTACTCCTAGGATATGGCTACAGAACAATAACCTTTACAAAAAGCCAAGAGATGAAAATCACAATTGGAAATAAATCCTTAAATTAACGTAATCTGTACTATATCAAGATGAGCTTCTATTCAACTCATTTAATAAATCCACTCCATTGTGAAAAAACATCCTCTTTTAAAAAATATGATTCAATGACAGGGAAGTCCAAGCAGTCTCTAATTAAGGCTTTTAGGTGTTCTATTATTAACCACAACAAACTGTGCCAAACAGCTTATCCCTGAAGATCCTACCCCCTTATCTTCGGTCCGGCTGTTAACAACCCAACTGCTGTGGAAACATAAATTCCCCAATCATTGAAAACAAGACCTGAACTGCCAGATGCCCTCCTAGGAAAGCCGGCGCTCCCACGCAGAACTGGGGCTGACAGCACGCTGGCGTGGGTTACAGAACCGTGTCACAGAGCTATCTTTGGGAAGGTGATAGGAGATGAGGGCAAATGTTAATGGGTTAAAGATGAGTTCCAATTACAAAGGTCACTTAAAATATCACCAAAACAGGCAACTGAGGGGATGGATACTACAGTTCTTAAAAACCTAGGGCGCTGGTCATATAAAACAGTGTAGGTCAAAACCACATTCACCACTGAAATCGAGTCCCAAAACTTTCTCTGACTTCAAGTAAAAATCCCTTCTGCTACACTGCCAAGGTTTCTTGGCTGAATTCGAAACCAAATTTTAGACTTTTTGGAAGTACACTATTTTAGGTAGTAGGCACGGAGCACCAGAACGGTCCAGCCTACTCTCTCTTTGAAGTGAGAAAATAAACGGTAAATGAACACGTAAAAGCAGGTGGGGTCGGGGAGCATAAAAGGAAATCCTCTCATGACAGAGCATAACTTTATACTGTTCATATGAAACCCACAACTCTGCTCTTGTAGCCAAAATACTCTGAGAGTGAAGGCATAATCACCAAACTAGAAGTGTTAAAAAGCTACTTAGTCCATCACGAGGAGGCCCCCAGGTGTAAGCACAATACAGCAAGAGCCCGTACCCGCCACGGTGAGAGAAGGTCCCACAGCTTCGGGAAACTCATGTATCCAAACAAGCTGAGTGGCAGACTTTTCCCAAGAGTTTCGGGTCCATCTGTCTAACAGCCCATCAGACATCGTGTCTAAACTGAACTTCACTGTCTCCTATGTTTGGGAGGGCGATACTGCGAACCAACCCGAGCGTCCAAACCAAACACCTGGATGATGTCTTTTTTAACGCCTCTCCACAGCCCCGTATCCATTCTTTCAAGTGCTGTCGCTCCTACCTTCCCAGTCTCTCTCGCATACAGCCCCTCACTTCGCCTCCACCGCCTCTACCCAGAGCGAGACCGCAGCCTCTCACCTGGATTGCTGCACTTTGCTCCTAAACTGCCTGCTGGCCTCTGCCACGTGCCCCCCACTCGCCGCCACCCCCCGCAAACCAGTCTCCAGGCTGTGACCAGCCCGCAGCCCGCTGAGAGCCACGGCTTGTATCTAAGTGTGCGAACAAGCGAGCGGGTGAACACAGCCAGTCACGGAAAAGGGAAAAACCGAGAAGTGTGAAAAGCAATGCGAGGGTGGAACAGGATGGACATTTGTCTTATCAGGTTTTTGAATGTCTAATAAAGCCATAATTATTTAAGCAAATGTGTGATACTGATGTTTAAAAAATCAACGTAAGGAACCATTTTATATATGATAGAAAAACCCAAATCAATGGGGAAAGAATTGAGTTAAATCATATTACTGAAAATTTTTTAGAAAAATAATTTAATCCTTAGTTTAATCCAAAAAAGTGTGTAAAACAAAAAAAAAGTTATTAGTATAACTTTCTTCACCAAAAAATAAAGAATATTTCCAAAAAATATGACTGGTATACATTTTTAAAATACGTATTATTTATATTTATACAGACTTCATGTAACTTAATAAAACCACCAAGGAAAATGGAGAGAGCATGGACCCACAATTCACAGAAAAGAATTCAAATGACTAAATGGGACGGCGCGCCTCCCGGAACCACACACCTCGGCACGGCAAAGCCGCACGGGTGCTCCTGCGCGGAGGAGGGGACGGGCCGGCACAGCCCCTCCAGGCGGCAATCCACCGCTGCCAGGGAGTGCCTCCACCAGTTTACGCCATTCAGTCCCGTAATCCCGTTTCTGGAAACCCAGGAAAACTGTCAGACATGCTGGTGATTTTGGTCACCAAAACACTACCAGAATAAAAAACTTTTGAGTAACTTGAAAGGCTAATAATATGGGATTGGTTAAATTAAAGTAAGTACAACAACTCAATGTCGTATTACACATTCATTCTCAAAAGATGAAAACATTTTGATTCAAAATGTGAAGTTCAACAAGTACGTACAATACAATTTCAATCACATAAAAAATGTGAGGTAAGCCCCGGGCTGGTGCGGCTCAGTCGGTTCGATCCCCAGTCGGGGCACGTGCCCGGGTTGTGGGCCAGGTCCCCACCCTGCCTGGGAGCGCGCGAGGCAGCCACACACTGACGTCTCTGTCTCCCTCCCTTCCCCCTGTCTAAAATAAATTAGTATCATATTTAAAAATGTGAGATAAGCTGAAAATACACAGAAATGGCACTGTCTAGTGATATACTATAGCATATTTTTATTTTTTCATAGCTTTTCTTATCTCTGAAATACTTTACAATGAATATGCCTGCCTCTATTATTTAAAAATGAACCAAACTTCCACATACTGTTACAGGAAGTGAGTACATAATGTCTAAAGCTGATGAAACAAGAAATAACAATATGTCCAACTACAGATAAGCGGATAAAACGCGGTATGTATGTATGTGGGGCAGGGGAAATTTTCCTGTTTTCACTCTTAGTTCTGGGCGGCCTACTGATCAAACTGACATAACAGAGTAACAGAAGAACCAAATTGAATTCCGTGTGTACACTGAGCGGGGAGTTCCAGGAGAATACGGAGCAGGAGGACAACTCGGGCAGCTCGGCTAAGGAGAAAGTGCGTCATCATCTGGGACCGCACGCACGGGGCAAGGCGGGCAACTTCCGTGGGGGTGGGAAGGCAAGCGCCGGGGAAGCAAGCGTCCGCTGGGCCGACTTTACCGGTGGAGCGCAGGGGTCCCGACCCACACTAACCTACTGTCTCCCCTACCGTGACAGCTCGACTGGAGCAGGCCCCTCTATCCAAACTCTTTGAGGCAGCTAGGGAGACGTCAAAGGTCCTGAGTCTTCAGTTTCTTAAAAATAACCAGTTTAAAATAACTAATCTCCCAAACAAAGGAAAGAGGCATATTTGGGGGTGGTAAACTCTGCTCCCCCTCACATCCAAAAGGGTATTCTGAGTCTTAAAAAGGGCGTCCTGGCCCCTGCTACCACAGGGATGAGCACTGCAGACATCACACTGATGAAGTCGGCCACGAAGCACGGTATTTGCACCACGCGCTTCCGCTCACACAGGCAGCCGGAAAGCTAGTTTCCCGGAGACGGAAAGTGGAGTGGTGGTTGCCAGGGGCTGGGAGAACAGGGGTGGGGCGCTGGTGTTCACGGATAAAGCTCTGGTTCTGCAGCGCGAGAAAGTTCTGGACACGGCCGGCGGCTGCAGGTGGGCCGCGTGCAGACCCTTAACGTGCCGCGGCACCGCACACGTCAGTGGTCAGGACGGCAAATCCTGTTACCTACACTTCATCACAATTAAACTTTTAAAAAAGAAACAAATGATACAGAGCATCATTCGGAGATATTAGAAATGCTGTTCAAATAACACTAACGTAGCATTCCTTCCTCTCTCCAAAAGGATAAAATGTTTAAATTTTACATAACCATATCCAAACTGAGGATCGTTCTGTAAAATAAATGCCTGGACTCTCTGAATATGTTAATGTCATGAAAGAGTAAATTTAAAAAAAAAAAAACACCTAAGGCATTGTTAAGAGGCAAGTGAAGAGCTAGAACAACTAACTCCTGTCACAGCCCTTGACGGGACGGGGTTGAGCAACAGCTGTCAGTGCAAGTGCTGGTGAAAACGAGTACGGGCTCTGAACACTAGCTTTTTCTCAACAATTGCATGTATGGTTACGGAGAAAACGTCTTCGTGTTTAGGACACGCAGGCTGAATGACATCGCCAACGGCGAACGCCATGGCATCGGCAGCTGAGCTCTCGAAGGGCCCGGGAAACACACAGAAAGACAGGCAGAGGCAGAGGCAGAGACGGCGGGGGAGGGCAAAAGCGGCAAAGCAGTAACAGCGGTAAAAATCTCGGTCACAGATACGTGGTGTTCCATCTATCACACTTCTGACTGTTCCTCGGGTTTTGAAACTTTTCAGAATAAAAGGCTGGTGGAGGGGGAAAAATGGTTGCCTCTGCATAGCAGGATTGGAGGTGGATAAAAGAAAACACACTTGCTTTTCTTCATAAACTCTTCTATCTACACTGCTTGATTTTTCAGACATGTGTGAAATTCAATAATGCTCAAAATTAAAGTTATTTTACGGTAAACAGTAAAGTCCTCCAGAGTGGAAACATCTCTTTAAATATTTAAATAATACATACGGATTTCATTGCTCAAAGTGTTCATTTAACGTAGTGCTTGGTAAAAACGAAGGCCTCTACTGAACTGACGACCGCATTCCCACGTCAGCATCATACAATCGGGGATCCCCAGGCACACGGCCTTTCCCAGCATCAGGGGGCACTGTTAGCTGGCAGGCCTGCGCAACGCGCCACGTCTAAAACCAGGGGTCAGGTCTCAGACGAACACTGCCGGCCTTCCACTCCTGCCACTGCTGTCCCTCTGCCTCGACACACCTGTTCCTGGAAACTTCTGTCACCTCAGGTGTCTCAAAGAACTTTCAAAAGCCACACTGAACCAGCCGTGGGAAAGAAAATGTGGGTGTACTCCCTAGATTAGGATCTTTGTATTGCTGAGAATTATCATGATTCACTTAAAATTCTTGACATAAAATGCTACTTTACAAGCAGAGTTCCAAAAGTCACAAGAGGAAATCTTTAGAAACCAAAATGTATCTGAAGATAATACTCCTTTCATGGTGCTAAAAACAGTTCTATTACCTGTGACATCAACTACTGGATAAGAAAGGAGGCCCACCAGCGAGGAGGACGTGTGTGGAGTGAGGAGGCCGAGCTTTCGCAGCTGCACACCCCCCAGGTAAGGGCACCACGCAGAGCTCGCCGAGGACATACAGGCGTCGCCAGCGTGCTGGCACTCTACTTCCCTTTGGTGGAGGCAGCGCCAAAGATTTGCTGCAGCACTCCGTATATATGTTGGACTCTATTAAAAGTTTTTAATAGAACATTTTAACTTAAACCATTTTTGTTTTAAAACATGTTACTTAGCCCTGGCTGGTGTGGCTCAGTGGATTGAGCGCTGGCCCGCGAACCAAAGGGTCACTGGTTCGATTCCCAGTCAGGACACATGCCTGGGTTGCGGGCCAGGTCCCCAGTAGGGGGCACACAAGAGGCAACTACACATTGATGTTTCTCTCTCTCTCCTCCTCATGGTTGTAAATGTCTAAGACTCAAGACCCCTTCTTCAGGCTTTTATGCATATGTAAAGCAACATTTTACGGGGCAAAAAAAGGGCACTACGGGCACTAAGAAGAGCAACTTTCAGGAGAACTCTCAATCTGGTATCAGTATAAAGTCAAGTTCATAAACAAAACAGCCTATTAGCATCCTAGAATAAATCTAGCACTAAGAATATAATAATAATAACCATAGCTTAACCAGCTGAGTACTGGAAATATGAAAGGAACATTTTGTAAAGTATATAACTGTCTAACAGCCAATCTGTACACCTGAAACTAATACAAAATAATACTGAATGGGGGTGGGCTGGGATGGGGATAAAAGGCAGAAAATTGTACTTCAGCAATTAAAAAATAAAAATAATAATTAAAAATAATAATATTGAATGTAAACGTAATTGAAAAATTTGGTCTTCTTCATCCACTGTTCCTGGCACATAGTCTTTTCAAGGAATCGACCTGGGTCTCAAATTTAAATGTTCCTTTCTTTAAAGGGCAGCGACTCAACACCACAGAACTACAATGGCGTTAAGTAGTGCTGCCCTGCTCTCCAAGGACATTATCATCTCTCCAGTGAAAAGGAGTCTACGATTAGCATTGACGTGACCTCCCAGAAAAACACCTGGCACTCGACCATCCCAGCTCCCACCCCGAGGTCAGGTTTTGGCAACACTATCCCAACGCCCTCTCACCACATAAGATAATGTGACTGATGTGAAACTTACACCCAACAGTCAAGTTCAAGATCCTTGCTCAACACTGTTGAGGTTCCAGTTTACTTACTTCTGCCTTCTCAGCAGCTCAATCCCCCTCATTCCCATTTTACCAGCTACAAAGCTGGCCCTCAGAGGCTGAGGATTCCCCCCCAATTTCACATTTCTCACATCTGATACTTAGTAAAAATAAGTATTTATTTTACACTTAGTGTACATACTTTGGAGACTTTTTTTAGTATATGTGTTGTCAAAGGGACTGCTGAAATAACTTTTTTAAAAGCATAACATCAGCAAGCCGTAAGATGACATATCTAATGCAATCTGGACAACATTGGGCAGGCAGAAAAGGAGACGTAAAGACTAACTTTCAGTAAATGTGGACTTCTGTTACTTAACCCAACAAAATGTAAACGAGAAAAAAATATTTTTTAGCACATTCCAGAGAATCAAGACATGACTACCTAATAAAGACAGGGCCATAATCTTTTTGGTACAACGGTTCGGAACCATGTTTACTGTTCACAGTGTAGTGAATGAACAGTAAAAATATTTGCGGATAGAAAAGACAGAATCCGTATTACCAAAAATCAAGTACAACCAATCCCTGGCCCTACAAACCTAGAAACTCTGGAGTGGGTGGGAATAGGAACTTAACGACAAAGAAACTGTTCTGTAAATAAAACAAGACCAGATCCAATATTGAACCAATATTGGTTCCACTTTTAAAATAAACTCACAGGTCTTAGAATTTTGGAGAGGCATAAGGATAGTTGTTCAAAAGAAGAAAGAATATGTAGAAAGAAATAAAGGGTAGCACCAAGAAGACCGAGGAGTCAAAAAAACAAGAAATAATAGCCATGAAGACAAAGTAGCCTTGGCTGGTGTAGCACAGTGGATTGAGCGCTGGCCTGTGAACCAAAAGGTCGCCGGTTCGATTCCCAGTCAGGGCACATGCCTGGGTTGAGGGCCAGGTCCCCAGTATGGGGCATGCAAGAGGCGAACACACACTAATATTTCTCTCCCTCTCTTTCTCCTTTTCTTCCTCCATCTCTAAAAATGAATAGATAATTAAAAAAAAAAAAAGTAATACCAATTGGTCTAACTTGTATGTTTCAAGGAGAGAAAACATTTCAAAGTAGTTCTTAACCCTGAGGTCCACTAACTTAAAGAAACAATGAACCTGATTCCTAAAGAACTGTATGACCCAAAAGAGGTCAATCACTGCGATGCAGCTTACTTCCTGTATCTATAAACTTACGCACACTGTGACACCATCTTTGTAGTAAACGTGAGTAGCACACTACTGCTTGCAAAAATAATTTTAAGGGTGTTCCAAAGGACACAGAGCTAACTAAAACAATCATGCCTAGGCACAAAAGGCCACATCATGAAAGATTCCATTTCTATGGGATGTCCAGAACAGATAAACCCACAGAGAAGGCGAGCAGACTGCCAGTTCCCCCGGGGGGCGGGGGGGCACGGTATGAAGTAACTGCTTAATGGGTACAGGGTTTCCTTCCGGGGTGATGAAAGTATTTCGGAACCAGACAGAGGTGGTGGCCGTACAACACTGTGAATGCAACAAATGCCACTGAATTGTTCACTTCCCAAATGGTGGGTTTGGTCACGTGAATTTGACCTCACCTAGAAAAACTGGTAATAAATTAACACCCTTTTGTATCTCCTTATAAAGAGAAAAAAGGCAACCACGTGGTAAGTGCTACCCCAACTGAGGGAGGAGAAAGGAAACGATGGGCCCTGGCAGGGGAGGCTCAGGTGGCTGGAGCATCATCCCGCGGCTCCCAGTTCAGGCACCTACAGGCCCCTAAGGGAGGCAACCAATCAATGCTGCTTCTCTCGCATCGATGTTTCTCTCTGTCTGGTGTCTCTCCCTTCCATCTCTCTAAAAGCAATGATCAACTGGTCCTTGGGTGAGGATTTAAAAAAAAAAAAAAAAAACTTTTTTAAGAAAGCAATGGGATGAAATGGGACAGCACAGAGCGAAGATGGCTCAGGGCGCTTCCAGCCTCAGGGCAGCAGTGACCGAACTAACAGTTACTAAGGGCCTACTGTGTTTGGTGTTCGGAGGGCTCATCCGCTCAGACATTCTTTTTGCCAGGACAAACCAAAAATAAAAAATTCAGGTTTCTTAGAATCTCCTCTTAGGACTTACAGGTCCACATAGCTATGTCTTCCATGTTCGTAGGGCTATATGCAGGGGGATAAGCAAAAGAAATATTGAGAAAAAGTATATATACAGCTAAGCCACAATCCCACGTATTTACCTTTAGTAGTCTCTCAACATTTCCTTTACAAATCTACATGTCAAAGTACGCACTCCATCCAAAAAACCGAAATCACCAAATTCAAACAGCTAACCTACTCAAAGAAAGAAAAACATGGAGAGTCGAACAACTGCCTCTGGGAATCAGATCATAAATAACTCACTCACAACACGCCTGCGCCTGGACAGCTCTGAGCCAGTAACTGGGACCAACGTCCAGAACCTCCCCAGAAAAGCACCGAAACGCAGAGCACCTATGGAATCAGGCGGCCTTGTGAAATCGGTTTCATAAAGTCTGCATCATTTACTACATGCCATTGGTGTTACAGTAACAGCAGTGTTTTCAAGGTTGGTATTATGTTTGTAGACTCCTTGGAGTCACACATTTTTGTGATATTTTTAACATCTGACTAAAGCTTCTACCGTCACAAGATGCTCACGCTGTTTACAAACACCGAAGCAGCAGCTGGGGTTCCTCGGGCACGTCTTGTTACAGTAAACAGAGCAGCAGTTTTAAACTCCAGGTACGTATTTTACTACTGATGTGTAAAAAACTTTGCTTTAACTTAGAAGTGTTTCTCCCTACTGATGGAGACACACACAATGAATAGGAAGCAATTCAGAACAAGGCTGTAGCAAGATCCCCAATACAGCACACCGTCACGGTAAATGGACTAAATGCCACGTAATATTGACCTGCATATATCTTTCAAGTCATTTCAGTATCTCTTCCCGTCCCGTTCAATGAAATGCAGAAACTTACCCACACAGGCATTGAGGAAGAGCCAGTCGGTCTTCTTCATCCTGTTTTTAATTTGCTTTAGTTTTTTAAAGTCCACCTCAAGCTCCTCCTTGCTGCCAACAGCTCCGGCCAACTCAATCCTCTGAAAATCCATTTTCATCTCCGAGTCTCGCTTCGCAGTAGGCGGCGATCGTCTCTGGCTGTTACCGCTGCTGCAGCTCCCCCTCCATCGAGCTCTGTCTTGCTCATTTATGATCGAAGAAGCCTCTTCAGTCTCTGCCAACTCTATTGCTTCAATGTTATTAGGTCTGGGATGATCACAAACGACACATTTTTTAGCCTTGGCCCAGTTTTCATATGTGCAAATAGAACAAGTCCAATGCTGGGTCCTTGTGTTCAGTTTATTTCTGTCATTGTATTCCTCGCAAGGATCAACAGAAAAAGCAACCGGTCTTGAACCAGATCCTGAGGATTGAGGAGATTCTGTGGGACTCCTGGTCCTACGCTGGGATAAGCACTGGGTACATCTGATCGCCCTCGGCCAGTTCAAGTACGTGCACATGTGGCACGACCATTTATTCGCGTTTTCCATGCTGTACGAGGACTTAACCCTGGGTCTTGCACTGGAGTCTGGGCATATCAAAGGACTACTTCCTCCTTCAGTGCTAGAAGGATCCCAATCTCGACCAACGTCACTTGAACCGCTTTTAAATGGGTCTTCTGTGATGATAGTTCCGCTCGGTCTCTGCGCACGACACATAGTACACTTGATCGCGGACGGCCAGTTTTCGTACGTACAATATTCACAAGCCCACTTAATTCCACGTTCTGACATTGTGCACTTCTTGAAGTGAGTTATGTCAAGCAGGAAGCTATAAATAATTAGGACATGGTTATTATTACAAAAATTACATAATTCCACCTCTGAAAATATGCCCCCAAAATAAAAGTGCACTTCCACTTACAAATTTTTCAAAAGATGCATGTAAAGATTTCATACTGAACTATACTTTTCCTTTTTGATTTTCATAGACATAGGAGGTAAATCTATAAAGAAAAGCCTTAGCTCTCTCAGGATTTGATGGAATTGTATTTCAGAATGCAAGAGAATGGCAGAAGGTAAAGAGGTTTGCTTTAAGAGGTGAGGAGGTTAAAACAGGGAACCTGCTAATAGAAATGTTTCATTTCAGCCAGTCATCACCATCAATTTAGAAAAGGAACCAACAGTTAAAAGACTCAGGGAAAGAAAAGAATACAAACCAAGTATCTTCAACACATAACCATTCTCACACTATGAACACCACAGATTAGTGTGCTATCTAGGTACAGCACTGTAAGACCGAAGTCAATTCTATCATTTTTGCTAAGAAAGAAAAGCAGCTTAAAAGTGCTAATTATCCACTGTTCTTAACAAGCACAGGTGAAAAAAGAAAGGTGTTGGGAAGTAATCCTTATAATTAACAAAGTGACAGTGGAACAGACAAAACTGCATGATAGCCTACACTTGTATCGCCTCACAATCTAGTTGTTTGAAACACATAAAATAAAAAGTGTGCATCATCTATACTTAGGACAATGAAATCAACGAAATTTCGCTTAGATAGCCACTAGCGTATCACTCCAATACAATTTTGATCTTCATTCAAAAATATTCAGCATTTAAAATATACTCAAAATTCAATTCATATTAAAAATATATTCACTATTTAAAAGTTTCCTAGGATTCTACACTGGGCCTACTAACGCTACACTATAATGAAGACTTCACTGTTTAATGACAACCAATGTACAAAATGAAGAAGCTCACATGTGAATTTAATAATGACTTTTATTAAACCACCTGAATTTAGGCAATGGCCACTAACGCCAGCCTCTCCATTTTCTTAATCCCTTCTCAACTAAATTAACATTGTCTCCACCTGTTTTTAACCAGGGATGTAAAAGAAATCCTAGACAGAGTAAAGAAGCTCTTCCTTCTTTTTCTTGGGGATTTTCCCGAACCCGAGAGCTCAATCTCTCACTTCATAAGTGTACTATGTCCCTGCTTGCCAAGTCCTCACTCCCTTTTTCAGTGTGAGCTCTGTTAAAAAGACACATTCACTGTCAGAAAGGCTACTATTTGATAGCTAAAATAGAAGTCACTTACTAAGGTTTCAGTTTCCATGCTATGACCTCCACCTCGCACATGATTAGGATAAAAGCATGGTTTATGAATCAGACCGAAGACAAGACTCAGTCTTCATGCCGGCTCAGACTCTGACTTCCTCGGGAGATCCTGCAAAACGTGACAAGTGGCTCTGTCTGACTGTGAATAGCTCTCTTCCTGTAAAGGAGACCAAAACTGAATTTCACTTGAAGCCTGCTGTTTTATCCAAAAGTATTTTTAAAGCTTTATTTTAACTGATTTTCTGTTTTAATCCTACTCGTTTCTTTTAATAATGAACTACTATGTTTAGAATTTTAATTTAACACAGCAATAAAATGAGCCGATTGGGCAGGTCAAATCAAACAACGGAAAGACATTTTTCTGTGGAACCTTAACGAGAAGTGCACCAACAGGCACAGTAATACCAACTCGGTAGCACTAAGTCCACTGCTCTCTGCACTGCTTGTTACTACTGAGGGGAAGGGGACACAAAACAAGCAAGTAAAACACACACACACACACACACACACACACACACACACACACGGTCTGGCAGAAGGCAGGCTTGCTTGAGGGTGGCTGACAGGGTCCGTGGATGTCCCGCTCTGAGACAGACAGCCATTTCGACATCACACCAGAAATGCCCTATGGTGTGCATGAGTGTGATATTGTCGTGTTACAGAACTACACTCTTACGATCTTATGATAAAAGATTTTGCAATAAGAAAGGGTGTTATTTGTGCCAGACCCTGTATATATTGCTTATATTTAGCTTTGAAGTCTTTTCCTCCTTCAATAACTGTATTTTACATATATACTGGGGGGCTGCGCTGATTCAGCTAATTTACATCCACTTTGCTTAGATTTTGGACCGCAGTTTGTACACACCGATTACACACAGTGTGGCAAGCACGTGAAGGTCAGGGAGCTACGATCACAGAAGCGTCCCTGAAACGAACCATCGAGATTTAATGGCAGTTTTCATATTCATTAAGCAGTGTCTTCCTTCAGTTTCTCAGGAATAAAATTAATTACTTGTTCACACTATTGGAAATTAAAATGAGCAAGTAGAAACTTATCATTACAAGAACAAATGACATAATAAACACATCCAGGGCTACCATAATTAACTTCAATATTTTATTTCTAATACATTCAAAATTTCATGCATCCTTTGAATACGTGTTACTCTGATGTCTGTAAACTCAACTAAACAGCTCTCCTTACATTATTACATTCTCTTAGCTAGTCTTCACGGAACCCATGTCTGGCATAGAAAACGAAGAATCACTGTCATGTATGTCTGGTAAATAGCCTGCCCTTTCTGAAAATCCCACTAACTACACAATACCAAAACCAAGGTCAAGAGTTTTAAGATAAGGCCATTGTAATAGATAATGATGTCACTGAATTAGATACAGTATCCACTCAGTGGAGAATTGAGACTGTAAGAATATTGCTTTTTGGTAACTGAAGCTAAAATTCACTGGAGAGGATTATTTGAGAGAGCCATTTATACTGGTGGTAATCAGTAAATGGAATGTAAGAGTAAAGATAACAGCTCAATTAGGCGACTTTGCATTATTGAGATGAAAATAACACTAAGTACACTTTTTCTCCCAAATGTCAAACATCCCTAATAGGACATAAAATCATTTTTAATAGCACCAGGTCTGTTGGTATTGTACACTGAAAAAAATTACTAAATATCTTTTAAGATATATTCATATGTCCAAGTACAATAAATTTAATTTACAAGTCTGATTTTGCATAAACAGATCTTCAATTCTATCCAATGAATCATACTTCAACCAGTACTATAAAGCAACAATGAAACCTGCATGATCGGTGCCTTATTTACGGGGAACGAGACATGCTAGTCTGAAATACACATCCCTCGGTTCTCTCGGAAGAACACTGCTGGGTTCGAGTGCAGCCCCGGGAGTTCCCGGGGCCGTGCGCCACAGCCCAGGGACCGGCGGGCGGCGGCCTCCCTGCACACAGACGGAACAGCACCTCCGCGTGTGCCGGCCCTTCTCCAGCACGACACTCTTCACCGCTCTTGATTACGCCTTTTCCAGTTCCAATAATGTTAACAGCACAAGTACTATGGGCATGTGGACTAATGGCTGCGGGAAAGGGAGGGACTAGTAACTGAACATCTTCTACACTGTCATGCTTAAAAATGCATTTATTAGAACATATCTGTGAAGCATTACTAAACACTGCAGAGACAACACACAGCTATATTGAAGTCGGGTCCTCAAAACGGTAGCTATACTACAAGTTCCCCCAACCACATTCCCCAATATTCACATGCAAAACCCTACTAGAACCCTATGAAAAAGAACTGGAGAAGTGACATTATCCTCAAGTACAAACTCCTTAAGAAACAAATTAAGAGAAGCTCAGCTGCCAGTTTCAAACGATAAGTTATCCAAAGAAAGGACTAATAGCACACTTTAAGGTTCTAAATTAGTTTTATTAATATAAGCCTATATTTATTTATATAAACATTTATTAATATAATCATTGATATAAGCAAAAGAAATGCTCAAAAAGCATCTTAGGGGAATATGGGTGAAGCTAAAACTAAGAGGATATTCCAAACATGTTGAATATTTAGGCTCTGTTAAAACATTACAAAGCAATGAATTCTGAACTGTAAGCTTTACATGAAGTACTACTTAACTTTTAAGCCAAAAATTCCAGTCATTTCCTCTTTTCTCCTCAGCATATTTCTGTATCACCGTCTCCCTCACAGCAGCCACCAGAAATTACACCTGGTCTGAGCAAGACCCTGTGACTGCCGATAAGACGGCCCTCCCCTTACACTCCGCCCTCGCGTCGGGGCGACAGCTCCGCAGACCCCGCACGAACCCTCTTCCCACCTCTCCCAGCCCACCGCCCTCAGTTTCCATCGCGAACACCAGTGACGTCCCACACCCAGCATCAATTCAAAAGCATCCTGATTTCTGCCCTCTCCCCACTGAGTCTCTCCTGCGGCCTCTGCCCAATCAGTTCTTCCCCCCATCCCAGCTGCCATCAACCCTGCCAGGGGCCAGGTCAGACTCCTTTAACAGCCTCCGGAGTGCCATCCCTTTTCTAAACCCACCCAGCTCAGGCTATCCGAGCAATTCTCCGAACAGCAAGGCATTCTGAAGCAGTTCAGCAACCCCTCCCCGCCTCCCATACACACTCGCTTGCTCCCAACAGAACACACACACCCCAGACTCACGCACGTACCACCAGCCCTCGACCAGACACACGTGAGACACCCAAGTGCAAGAGACGCACACTTCCGGTGAATCCTGCCATCCTGTAAGGCTCAGGTCAAAGTCTCATCTCTCTCATTTCGAGTCGCTTCAGGGCCCGGCAACCACGCTTCTCCTGGCACCGGCACTCACTGGATTTCGTCCTGGAGCTAAGTTCTGAACCCTGTGTGTTCTCCCTTTGCCAGTCCCCGCCCTCAGTTTTCAATCAGGCGGCCAAGCTTCCAAAAGCGTTGGCTCGGGGGTTCTCCTGGCATGGAGTGTGAGCCAGCCCCAAGTTTAGTGAGACCCACCAAAGAGACCACCCTGAGCCACCTGGAAAAAGGAGAGCGGAGCTTCGCGCAATCTCAGACAAACCAAAGACATTCTAGAGGATGGGCTCCGCGCGCACACAAGACCTCAGTGGGAAGCGTCTGCCACGGACCGCCAGAGGCCCTGCCACAGGCACGCGTGATGTGGTTAGCTATGCAAATCCTGTAAAGGGCATAGCACAAAAACTTTTACAGTATCCTCTGAAAATACTAAACCCTTGTGTAACTGTGCACACAGAACCAAGAATAAGCAAATCTCGAAAATGAGCTGACCATCCTCCTCTACAGCGGTCACCATTATCTGCCATCTGAACTAAACATACTTGCTAAGGCCCCTTTCCCAGGACTCTGTGGACAAGCTGGACAAAGGAAATTTAGTTATAACAAACGCCAAGGTCATCTGCCTTGGTGACCTTGAGAGAGAAATATAAAGACTATATAAAGTTTACATGGTAATAGGTTAACATTATGTTTTTTGAAAAACTGTCTTTTAAAGGCTATTTTTAGAGAGAAGGGGTGGCAGGGAGAAAGAGAGGGGGAGAAACATTAACTGGTCGCCTCTCGCATGTCCCCAACACCTGGCCCACAAATCCAGGCATGTGCCCTGAAGGGAATCAAACCAGTGACCTTCCAGTTTGAGAGACCGTGCTCAATCCACCGAGCCACACCAGCCAGAGCTTAAAAAACCACTAGACAATTAGTAATCCATTCATTAAAAGACCAATAGACACAAAATTAATTTACAGCGTGCCAAATCTCACACAAAACAATCCAATCATTTCAAGAGGAATCCTATATCTTTACATACTAGGACTTAATTGTAATTCTGTCAAATGCCTCTACTTCAACTCCCTCAACTTCTTTGGTTCCTAGTCAGTAACAACAAAGGAAGAAGGATGTGGGTGGGTATGTGAGTGTGTGCATGGTCTGTCCAGAAAGTATTTGGCCATGTAATACGAAAAAGACATTTATTGAGTAAGATACAAGATATAAGAAACACTACACAGGACAATGACGCCTCAGTCCCCTCCAAAGCAGGCACCTTGGGACCTCACCCAGTTCTCCCAGTCTCCAGCAGCTGCCCCGTCGTGTTTCCCTGAATCTCGTCGGCAGCCTGAAATCTCTTCCCTTTCAAAGGTGATTTGAGTTTCAGGAAAAGCCAGAAGTCGTGGGCACCAAACCTGGGTTATAGGGGGGCTGAGTCACCTGGGTGATCTGATGTTCCACAAAAAAAACTCGGCGGAAGACGTGAAGCATGAGCGGGTGCCCTGTTGTGAGGAAGCTGCCGGTCACCAGCTGCCCACAGCTGCAGCCTCTGCAGCATCCAAATAGTTTCTGTGGAGGGACGTTCACGCTTAAGGCAAAATTGGATGCAGGTGAGTTGTTCCAGGCTCTGTCATTTTGAATGTGACGGCCACACAGAGCACATGCTCACTCAACAGTGACTACCACCCCCACTGACTAGTACAGTGAAGTCGTCCTTGTTCACACATGTGCATCCCAGTCCCCTCTCCTTGGCTGCCAGGAGACATCGATGTCACACAAACTGTTCTCATGACATTAACAATGGCTGGGCTTTTTCCAGACAGACCTCATACATACACACACGCTTGAAACTTTTCATAATGAAAAGTTTTTAAAATCTATCAGGAAGGTGACAAATATTGTTCTAGACTGAAATTAAGGCTTAGATTGCTAAGGTTAGAAAAGGAGCAGGAAGCAGTGTATTGTCTAATACTGTGTTAATACTGCTATTCATAATGATGAATCTCATCATAAAACACTGGGCTTGTGTTTGAGAAGCAATTTTAAAACATTTGAAAAACTTAAGATCATAGCTTCCTTCTACAAATCACAGGTACAGTTCACAAAAGAGGAGGAAATGTGTCGAAAGGCCTCCTGAGAGAACTTTCAATGTCTCCCATGAGCACGGAGACAAAAATCCTCAACATGGACTAGCAACACTAACCCAACGATGTATAAAAGAATTACACACCACAACCAAGTGGAGTTTATTCCAGACAACGGAAGGCTCATTCCACGTTCAAAAACCCATTCATTTTAACCCATCCTATCAGCAGGCTCCAAAAACAAACCAAAAACCCACCACACGGTGCCCCATGAACACATGCAGAAAAGGCATTTGACAAAATTCAACACTCAGTCATGATTCTCAAAAAAGCTCTCGGCAAACCAGGGATACAGGGGAACTTCCTCAACTTGATAAAGACTGCATAACACAAAAAGCAAAACCGAACCCTACACCTAATATGATGCTTAATGGTGAGAAACGAGAAACTTTCCCTGCAAGACAAGATGCCCCTCCCACTACTCCACTACGCCATTCCACATTAAACTGGAAATTCTAGCTAATGCTGTAAGACAAGAAAAGGAAATAAAAACAAAACAATTCTTAGAGCTAACAGGTGATTACAAGATACAAAATACACAAAAGTTAATTACCTTCCCATATGCCAGCAATGAAATCTGAAATTAAAGACATATTATCATTTACATTAGCACCCCCAGAATTGAAATACTTAGGACTAACCCTAACAAAATATGTACAAGATCTACTTGAGGGAAACTACAGAACTCTGACGAAAGAAATCAAAGAACTAAATAAAGAGATATATTCCACTTTCATGGATAGGAAGACGATATTGTCAAAAAATCTCAGTTCTTCCCAACTCTCTTAACCAAGACAGTCAATGCAATCCCATTCAAAATCCCAACAAGTTATTTTGTAGGTATCAACTGATTCTTAAGTTTACATGGAGAAGTTTACTATGAGACTCAATGACCAACACAGCGCTAGAGAAAAAACAAAGAGGACTGGCTACCCTAATATCAAGACATACAATCAAGCTACAATAATCAAGACTGTGACACCAGAAGAAAACACACACGTCAATGCAAGAGAACACAGAAATACACCCACATTCACAGCATCAACTGACCTTTGAGAGCAGTAAAGGCAATACAATGGGGAAAAAATGGTCTTTTAAAAAAATGGTGCTCAACTGGACATACCCATGAAAAAAAATGACTCTAAAACACAGACCTCACACCCTTCACAAAAATTAACTGAAAACCAATCCTGGCCTAATGTAAAATGCAGAGCTATAAAATTCCTAGAAAATAAAATAAAAAGGAAATCTAGATAACCATGGCTAGGGCGATGTCTTTTTAAATAAACACCAAAGGAACGATTCATGGAACAAATCATTGATACACTGTATTGGTTAAAATTAAAAACTGCTCTGCAAAAGACACTGTCCACCCTCCCCGGGGGCCACGTGTGACCCTCCCGCCCGCGGAGCGATGCTGCCGGCAGCGGCTCTCACCCTCCGGGGCCCTGTCTCCGGTTTCCGGGCGGCACGCTCCGCTCCTCCAGGCAACAGTTGCCGCGCGTCTGCGCCGTGCGCAGCGGCCCCGGAAGTAGAAGAATACATCCCCAATCAGAAAGAGCAGACACATTTCACCTTCCACCTGACAGAGGCGAGGCCCGAGGACAAAGCGAAGCTGATCAGAAAATGAAGAACTACATCCCGGCACAAACCTTGCACGGGCAAAGAAGCTGGTGGAGTCACTGCCCCAGGGAATCAAAGCGAACGTCGCCAAGGCTGAGGTGGCCCTGGAGGTGGTGGGAAGCACCGTGGTCCCAGGGGCCAGCGCTGAGGACCTGTGCAGCCAGGTACCTAGGACCTGGACGAGCCCCTGCCTGCCCAGCAAGCCCCCAGGCTCAGCGGACAGGCACCTGGAGCAGAACTCCACACCGTCACCTTGGGGCAGCGGTTCTAGGACAGGCGTGGACCTACTGAGACGGGAGTGGACTCTGGAATGTGCCCCGAGTTCCTGAGCACCCCCCAGTGGCTGCTGAGAAAATACCTAGTTCAGGCCATGGGGTTTGGAGGGGGCACTGTCCAAAGACTGTCAGTGTAAGCCAGAAAACAGGAGAAACTATATGCAAAAGATGTATCTGATAAAGGACTGTTGTCCAAAGTACTGGGCTGGCCCCAAAGTTCATATGGTTTTTTTCCGAAAAGACACATTTTTCATTTTCACCAATAACTTTATTGATTTAAATACTCTGAGTACGTCGGCTATTTCCCCCATGGTATAACATTGACTGTTACCAATTAATGTCTAGATTGGATCACTATCAACTTCAACTGGTCTACCCCGCCATGGAGCACCGTCCAGCGAGGAATCTCCAGCACGAACTTCGCAAACCACTTTTTTGACACATCCAATCTGTCATAGCACCTCCACACACTGCACAAATCTTTTTTTTTTTGCATTACAGTTCCATTTTTACCTTTCTTGAAATAATAAAGCATCATATGCCAAAAGTGTTGCATATTTTCTTCCATTTTCAATATTACAATGGCTACGTAAAAATTCACTGCTTTTTTTTTTAATGCACACTGGTATGACAGCTGTCACAATACATTGTAGCAAAACTGTTTTGAATGAAGTTAAAGACAACTAAGTGCTACTACAGTCACCTTACCGAAAAAAACAAATGGACTTTTTGGCCGACCCAATATACAAGGAGCTCTTGAAACTCAACAGTAAGAAAACAAACACTCGCTGGCTGGTGTGGCTCCGTCAACAGCCTACGAACCGAAAGATCACTGGTTCGATTCTGAGTCAGGTCCCCCAGCTGGAGGTGTGCAAAAGGCATCCAATCCATGTTTCTCTCCCTCTCTTTCTCCCTCCCTCCCCTCTCTAAAAAGTAAACAAATAAAATCTTAAAAAAAAAAAAAAACAACTCGATTAAAAATGGGCAAAAGACCTGAACAGACACCTCACCAATGAAGACACACAGATGGCAAACAAGCCACGCGGAAGTGCTCAATATCGTACGTCAGTAGGGAGCTGCAAACTCAAACAGCAGTGAGACGTCGTTACACACCTACTAAAATCACCAAAACCCAGAATACTGACAATGCCAAATGCTGATAAGGATGCTGCTGGCAGGAATGCAAATGATACAGCCACTTAGGAAGAGAGTTTGGCAGTTTCTTACAAAACTAAACATGTTCTTACCATAAGATCCAGCAACTGTGCACGCTGGTATTTACCCAAAGGAGCTGAAAAATTATGTCCACAAAGAAGCCTGCACGTCGCTTTTACAGCAGCTTTATCCATAATTGCCAACACTTGCAAGCAAGCGACCAAGATGCCCTTCAGTAGGTGAATGGACAAATAAATTGCAGTACATTCAGACAATTAAGTATTACTCAGTACTACAAGGAAATGAGCTGTCAAGCCATGAAAAGACACAGAGGAATCTTAAATGCGTATTACTAAGCAAAAGAAGCCAATCTGAAGTGATTATATACTGTATGATTCCAACTATATGAAGTTCTAAAAAAGGCAAAACTATGGAGACAATAAAAAGATCAGCTGATACCAGGGTGGAAGGGAGGAAGGGATGAACTGGCCGAGCACAGAGGATCTTTAAGGCCGCGGAGCTATTCTGTAAGGCACGGCAGTGCTGGTTACCTGTCATCATACTGTTATCGAAGCCCACACAACGCACACAGCCAAGAGGGAACCCGAATGCAAACGAGCTCTGGCTGATGAAAGGCACACCGCAGTACATCATCCACTGCGACAAAGGCACCCCTCCTTCGGAATGTTGATGGGAAGAGGTTATGTGTATGTGGGGGCAGGGGACAGGAAAGCTCTTACTTTCTCCTCAATTTTGCTGTGAACCTAAGCTCTACAAAATAAAGTCTATTTTTTTAAATCTGCTTCACAACAAAGTTTTCAAATCACTAATATTCAGGAAACATTTTCTTTTTAAAAAATCTGTTCTCAAAGAATGATGGGGAGTTTTAAAAAGGTCAGAGGAACTTTTAATGTGAAACTAAATCGCTCTAAAAAATAGCCAATTTGCCCTGACCAGTGTGGCTCAGTTGGTTGGGTGTTCATTGTTCCACAAAACAAAGGGCCACCAGTTCGATTCCCAGTCATCAGGGCACAGCCTGGGATGAGGGTTCCAGACCCAGCTGTGGCGCGTTCGGGAAGCAGCTGATCAATGTAATGTTTCTCTCTCACGTCGAGATTTCTCTCTCTTTCTCCCTTCCCCCTCTCTAAAAATATATAAAATCTTTAAAAAAATACCCAGTTTGCAATACATTCACACCTAAAAACCTTAGATTAAAAAGAAAAAGAATACAGAAATCAGCGTGAAGCATTCCCAACTGGCCAAATCTGAATCAACTTAAGCATATAAAATAACCGTATAAAAATCCATGTCTACACAAGTATAGATAAACATACAAATAAACAGGAAGAGAAAGCTCTTACTTAGTGGAAATCCAACTAATAAGTGGAAAAAAAGCATAAGTGGGTTAGAAAATCAGAAATCTTCGTAACAGATTCAGGAAATAATCATCAATGCATGTTAAAACAAATGGGCAAAAGTTTGAGTATTAACAGGATGTTTAAAGCCTCCGAGTATCCCTCCTCAACACTAACTGGTATGTTATAAAGCCTAGCAGGCAACCCTGACCCAAGTTACCCACGCCAGTACCCAATCACACCATCCGCCTCTAGATACGTTGTACGAAGAACACAGCATCACTTCTATGGTATTCTTGCCAAAAAAGTGCATATTCTAACTCTAATCATGAGAAAACATCAGACATACTGTATTAAGAGACTTTCTACCAAACAACTAGTCCTACATTCTTCAACAACTCAGTATCGTGAAAGTGAAGAAATACTTTACTGTTCCAATTAAAGGAGATTATTAAAAACATGGTAACTTACGGCAAAACATGATGAGATTTTATTTTGTCTTCATAAAAAACATTAATGGGCTCTGGCTGGTGTGGCTCAGTGGATCAAGTACCAGCCTACAAACCGAAAAGTCACAGGTTCGATTCCAGTCAGGGCACATGCCTGGGTTGTGGGCCAGGTCCCCAGTAGGGGGCGTGCGAGACACAACCAGTTAATATATCTCTCACACATCAATGTTTCTCTCCCTCTCTTTCTCTCTCTTCCCCTCTCTCTAAAGTATAAATAAATAAAATCTTTTAAAAATAATTAACAGGACAACAGACAAAATTTGAATAAGATTTGAAACATGCCCTGGCTGGTGTGACTCAGTGGATTGAGCGACAACCTGCAAACCAAAGGGTCATCAGTTCGATTCCCAGGCAGGGCACAGGCCTGGGTTGCAAGCCAAGTCCCCAGTGGGGACCATGTGAGAGGCAACCACACTTTGATGTTTCTCACCCTCTCTTCCACTCTCTTAAAACCTTAAAAAGCAAAGACTTGTAAAAATACACTCAGAATTACATAATAGTGTTAGACAATGGTTATTTCCTGATTTTGATCAGTGTACTGTGGTCACATGAGAAAGCCCTTGTTCTTTACGAACTACACACTGAAATATTTAGGGATAAAGGGGTGTCAAGTCCGCAAACAACTTTCAAACAGCTCTAGGGAAAAATGCATCTGCATCACACAACAACCCTTACAACTGGCAAACACTCCCACACCTAGCACAGGAGCCAGAACAGTAATGTCTGAACGAGGAGCTCAGAAATGTAAAGCAAGTCCCCACACAAGGACCTGAAATCTTCTAATGGCTTCCCAGTCCACTCAGAATAAAATTAAAATTCCCCGGTCTTTCTTGCAAATTTTTACATAAAAGTGGGTTTTGGCCCTGGCTGGTGTAGCTCAGTGTATAGAGTGGGGCCCAGTGAACCAAACGGTTGCCGGTTCGATTCCCAGTCAGGGCACATGCCTGGGTTGCAGGCCAGGTCCCCAGTAGAGGGCACGCAAGAGGCAACCACACATTGACATTTCTCTCCCTCACTTTCTCCTTCCCACCCCGTTTATAAAAATAAAAATCTAAGAAAAAAGTGGGTTTTGTTCTGTCCTTATACAGCAAGGTCATTCTCACCCTAAGCGTTTTGTCCCCTCTGCCTAGAATGCTCTTTCCACAGATCCTGACGAGGCCAGCTATTGCCACAGAGACCTAGGTTTAAACTGCACCCCCCAAGATTTTCCCTGACCACCCCCACTACACCACCCTGCCTTCACTATCTGCACAGCGCACTCATCGAGACCTGGCTTTCTTTCTCTTACTTGCTCCTTAACCGTCTCTCCACACTAGAATGTAATACAAGTACCAGACTGTGTCTTGTTCACAGGGTTATCTAAACATCTGGTAGTTACTTTCTCAAACTCGGAACACTAAACAGGTCATTACTAAATGTTTTAATTTCAGTAGTTTTTTACAATGTTTTATGTATTTATTTTTAGAGAGACGGGGGAAGGGAGGGAGGAGAGAGGGAGAGAACACTGATGTGCAAGAGATTTGGTTGCCTCTCACATGCCCCCTACTGGGGACCTGGCCCGCAACCCAGGCATGTGCCCTGACTGGGAATCGAACCTGCAACCTTTCAGTTCGTAAGCCAGCACTCAATCCACTGAGCCACACCAGCCAGGGTATAATTTTGGTAGCTTTTGTGACAGTGTTTTTTGTCATCTACTTTGTGAAAATCCTAAACAATGTCAGATCACACAGTAGGTATCAAATAATTAATTTGCTGAATGAATTTCTATGAAAACAACGCCCTCAGACTTCAACTCAATACAAAAATACAACCCCACACCAGATCCCCTCTCCCTCTCTCACACAAGCGCACGCACACGCACGGTAGGGGAACTGCTTCCCCTTCCCGTCTGTAAAGATGGCGCACACTGAAGAGGATCAGTCCTCGTTTACAGCCCCTTGACAAGACTACTGTGGGGGAAATGAGGGCTGAGCCCAAAGGAGGCACTCACAGCCAAGGGCTAGGAATGTCTCTCCAACCTCAACCGCATTTCAGACACACGGGACCCTCCGCTGGTCCTTAAACATGGAGACTTTCCTGTCTTCACTCACATGGTTGCTTCTATGCAGAATGTTCTCCCACTCTTTTTTGTAGCGTATGCTAGCTTGGATTTCAATTTATCTTTTTATGTCTTTATTCTGCTTCTCTGTTAGATCTTTAAGACCTCTGAGAAATGGGTATGAACCCTAAACCCTGTATCTATAAAGACCACATACCATTTACTCAGCACTGAATATATGCATTCCCAGTTTGACAAAGTAGTTTTGGTTATAGAGGTATTCTAGGATATGCAGTTGCTGGGATTTTGATGATTAATGAGACAAAATATTTGAAATTATGGCTGTCTCTAAAAAAATTCTTGGGTCTGCATGTTTACATCTCATACTGTGTACGGGACAACTCAGAACTATCCTAAACCTGACTATGAGAACTAAAACTCTTGGAAGAAAACACAGACGTGCATCTTCCCGACCACGGATCAGACAATGATTCCCTAACGACGGCACCAGAAGCATCAGTGACAAAGAAAACACAGATAAACTGGACTACATCAACTTTAAAACCTTCTGCGCTTCAAAGGCCACCTCAAGAAACGCAAAGGACACCTCACAAAACAGGAGGAAGTATCTGCAGGTCCTTCACCTGACCTGCATCCGGAGTACATGAAGAACTCGAACAACTCAGCAACAGAAAGACAAACAGCCCACGGCCACACCACCCCGATGGCGCCCGATCTCGTCTGATCTCGGAAGAAGACAAACAGCCCAACGGAAAAGTGGGCAAAGGATCAGAACAGACATTTCTCTGATGAAGATACACAAATGCACCCCACCCCCCACCAAAAAAAATGCTCAGCGCCGTGAAGAACACGCAAATAAAAACTAGGAGATGCCACCTTACTAGCGCGGCTACAGTAACGGAGACTGACAGCAGCAAGAGTCGACTGCAGGGTGCAGACAAACGGAACCCTCTTTGCTGCTGGTGGAATGTAAAGCGGAGCAACCACTTTGGAAACCAGTCCGGCAGTTCCAAAGGTCAAACACAGAGTAACCACCCCGTGACCCAGCAAGTCCACTCCTAGGTGTACACCCAAGGGAAGTGAGAACACGTATCTGCACAAAAACGTGTACACAGGCTTCATGAGAGACAGAAAGTGGAAACCACCTAGGTACCCACCAATCAGCAAACAAACACAATGGACTCTCAACCTGGAGAAGGAGGTCTGTGGTTGCCAGGAGCTCGGGCGAGGGAAGGAAGGACTGCTCGTGGGCGCACGTCTCTCTCCAGACGATCAGAGTGTTCTGGGCAGTGGTGCTATCACACGAGCACATACTTTTTAAAAGATGATTTCATGGTATCTGAAATAAACCTCCATGAAGCTGTTATTTTAAAAAACAGAAAAATGGAAAGATACTGTGGGGGTCCAGAATGAGCCACCTCAAGATGTGCCTCAGTGGCACGCAGACTATTGTGAGCTGAACGCAATTTTGGTTTCAGGAGTAGCCTCTGTCCCCGCCCTTAAGTACCTAGAAAGCTTTGAATGAGAGGCCCTGTCCATAAGAAATGACCAGAGATAACTATTTCTGACCTACCCCCAGGGAAGGGCACACTTCCACTTACCAAAGGTCTGCTCTTCTTCTCGTCCTGCAATGACCTTTTCAACCCCACAAGGCACCTGACCTCAACCTAAGCTCAGGATGTCCTATAGTGTATCTCACCCCCGTTTCTGTCTCTGAACCTCCCCCCCCCCCCCGTGCACGTGGGGCCTCTAACTCTCTCATGTATGTGGGGTTCCCGTGTGCACAAAATTAAATTTTATTTTCTCTTAGTCTGCCTCCTATTGATTTCTCAGCCAGCCAAAAGAAACAGAGGCAGGAAAGATGAATTCTTCCCTTCCCCACGATACGTAAATGATTTGCAGTAATGCCTTATCTATCCAAATACTTTTATTTATGTTAATTCAATCCACATAAAAGTCTGACTTATCAAAGGGTGGAAAAAATTGTGTTGTGTTGGTAGACAAGGGGGTGGGACAGTTTGTCCTCAATAACGTAAACTATAAAAATATAGAAAATTAGCTTTTTTTATTACTAAAAAGTTCAATTTCATAGGCAACTGGAAAATTATCAACTTTCTATTCAATTTACCAGACCAACCTCCACTTTAAAATTCAAACTGATGGCTCTTGTCAAAAATTTCATCTTAACCAAAATACCACCGTCCCAAAAAAGCAAAGAATGCTAACTGATCCAAATTTCTCAAGTGGTAAAATTACTGGTCTGATTCTATGAAAGTACCTTTTACAAATGCAAGCACACTATATAAAAATGTCTAGCATCTCTGGAAAGTTTATTAGCTGACTAATTTTAGCTTTAATTAAGCTAAAAAGGTTTCTGACGCTTAAATAAAGTTATGTAAAGCACTTCCTAAAAATCAGTCAATTTCAAGGGAAAAATATTTTAATGAACTGGAGAAAGACGACAAGTTTCCACACAGATGCAATCAAGGTAGTTTACTGCTAAAAGATTATGTATCCATAAAATGCCAGGCCTTTTACTCACACACAACACAACAGAAACATACACACCTGTTTCCAACTGCCCCAGCGCCCACCCCGTGGACCTGTAATTACACGCAGTATCCACGGCATACAAAAATACCGTGGACCGGCTTGTTTGTGTCTTCTCCAACACTGCTGACAGGTAGCAGTGAATCACACGCTCTCCCGAGTCTCATCTGCCTTGTGATCAAGCACACAAGCTGCCAACATCTGAGGTTAAGGATGCAAACCAAGACTGCAGATCTCTCCCTCCTTCCCATGACGCGAAATGCTGCCGACACACCGCAAACGCGGCGCAACCACCCTGAGTGCCACTGGTGCCAAACTCCGGAGGAAGCGCTTGCCCCACACTCAGATCCGAACCATGGAAGTGCAGTGCTTGGTTTTATTTGAATAATAAGACATGATTGTTATAAAAATGTTGAAGGACACATGGACAAAAACTGGGAGGGAGGAGGGAGGTGGGGAGGGATGGGCGGGTGGGCTGGATGGGAGTAAAAGACAGAAAACTGTACTTGAACAACGATTAAAATAAAATTTAAAAAATAATTAAAAATAAAAATGTTGAGCATCCCCTACAGAAAAAGTGTGCTAATAATAGATATAAACATACTGACCCACAAAGTTTTTTACAGACAGCTGTAATTTCGAATATTTTGTCTCATAAATCACCAAAGTCCCAGAGACTCCAATACGTAGGAGTACAACTGCACATCCTAGAACCTCTATGACCAAAACTACTTTGTCAAACTAGGAATGCACACATTCAGGGCAGAATGAACGCTAAGTGGTCTCTACAGGTATCGGGTTTAGGGTTCATCCTCATTTCTCAGAGATCTTAAAAATCTAATAAGGAAGCAGAATAAAGACATAGAAAGATAAACTGAAATTCAGGCTAGCATGTGCTACAAAAAATAAAAAGGATGAGAGTCCTATACAAGACAGGAGTGAACGGATCCCCTGGGGTGAAGTCACCCAAACGTTTCTCGGAAGACAGGAATCAACTGGACCCAGAGTAAAGCGTACCCATGAATACAAGCAGAAGAGAGTTTAAACAGAAAGAGACTCTTCACAGTAACAAATAAATTCATCTGGCTGGAACCAAGGATTCACAAAGGTCAGAGTGAGGGTCAAGTCTGCAGAATGGATCAGGGCCCGATTACAGAGAAACCTGACCACTATGCCAAGGAGCTTAAACTTTCCTCTGCATGTAACAAGGAGTGTTCTGGAAGTTTTTATGTTGTGATGCGCTCAAGTGAGAATGTTAAGATGTGCAAGATCTTATTTATCTAAAGCATAAGCAGAACACAAATACT
>CM052542.1:152603998-152659362 GCA_028533065.1 Trachops cirrhosus | reverse complement strand
GGGGGCGGGGAACAGGACACCATGAACAGTAATCCTCAAAAAGTAACAGTGGGTCAAGTTAAATAATGTAGACTACTTTTGCAACTCCCACTTATTTAAAGTTTCCATTTATTATAAAAGCAGGGTAAGTGTAAAGCGTGATAAACAGCTGCCACTGTATCAATCACACAAGGCAGGTGCACCTCCAACATTATGTGAGTGCATCCTCACACTTCAGATGTGATACGCTGTAACCCTGATCAGCGTGCACAGCTGGATCAAGACCATGAGCTTAAAATCTACTACTGTGAATGAGTTCATATTAATTCAAACACATTTCAAGAGTAAATAAATGGGTATCTCAGTGCTCTGAAGCACTAATAAAGTGTTGAAATATCAACATAAACAGAAATCCCTCACAACAAATGATATCCTCCCCAAAAGATCATGTCACTACCGTCTTCTTAGCCCCCAATACCCAAATAAAAACAATGTCACGAAATCTTAGTATAAAGAGATTTCTTTATAAAGAAAAGTGCACATCTTCTCAAAAAATCAAAAAACCAAGGAGGAACAAGGTTCTATATTTCTTTAAAAGTACCTCATTTAATTAACAGTAACAACAAGGAGGAGAAATCCAGCTTTATTTTTCAAACATAATTTAGGTGACTTTCCCAAGACCCACGGCAGAAGTTAAGATCTAAATTCCTTCCAGTTTCCCCTGGTTTATGGCTGGTACAGAGTCGCCCATGTTTGATCCAAACAGAAGCACCCCTGAGGTCACCCAAGTGATAAAGAAGCAACTTGAAAGGGACCACTAACAGAAGAACCACTCACTCATTACACAACATATCCAAGAGCTCAAGATTTCTCTTCGACTGTGACTCTAAAACAACATTTATGTACATTAAGCCTACTGACACCGTCGTAGATCATACAGACCAAAACACTGGGTAGAGGGGACAGCGAGTCTGCAAAGTTACGGAAAAGGGAATTCAAATGACTGAAATCAAAATTCTCTGCAACAAAGTTTCAAAACACCCGTACATCTCAAAGATAATGGCCCGGTTCAAACTCCCAGGCTGAGCCTAAACTGCCTGTCCCTTGCGCTTAATACAAGTATTCATTACAGTCCTTTTGTCTGTGAAGTGCCCACACCAAACCCTCGCGGAGAAAATAACAGATCCCCGCAAGAACAATCGTTATTGGGAGGGGAGCGAGAAAGGTAGACAATCCTTCCTATGATGGCAGGTCCTCCCCGCCCCGCCCCCGTCGCCCCCCACCTTTATTTTAAAACAGAAATGGCAGCCACCGAAGCTACCTCGGGAGGAGCGGAGAGAAAAAGGCCAAGAGACAGAAACACAAGTTCAGAGATCACCACCAACTTGTGACGACGGACCGAGTATTTTAGGGCCTACCGCAGAGTGGGAGCGAAACCCACTCACACACCCCCACCCTCGGGAGGTGGCAGGAAGAGGAGCTGGGGGGGAAGGGGAGAATCTGGCGGAAGAGAGGTGGCAGGGCGGGAGGCGCGTCCAGCTGCGGCTGATCGACAGTCAGTAAACAAGCCGGGCGGACCCACCTCCCACGGGCCAGGGCTGTCCCGCACCGGGGAAGCCCAAAATGGAAGCGCGGCGGCGGCAGGCCGGGCCCCGTTCCCGCGCCTCCCCGCGCCTGCCGTACCGGAGCAGACTCAGCGGTCTGGGGTCGAGGCCGAGGAGGCCGCGGCGGGGTTGCGGGGGGCCTGCGGCGGGGCGCCCTCCTGGGGCCCGCTTACCTGGCGGCGGCGGCTCCTCCTCCAGCTCCTGCTTCTCCTCCCCGTCCGGACCTCGGCGCCCGGCAGCGGCGGCGGCGGCGGCGACTCCCGAGCAGCCCGCGGCGACGAGCCGAGCCCGGCCCCTCTCCGCCTCCCCCCGCGCCGCCTCCGCCCTCTCCTCTCAGTCAGGACATGGTCTCCGCGGGCCCGCGCGCGGCTCCCGGCTGCCAGGGGCGGGGGCAGAGGGGCGAGGAGCGGGCGCGGAGGCAGGGGGGGTGTCTGGGGGTCGGGGGAGAGAAGAGGGGGGACGACCTCGGGCGCTGCGGGATTGCAATGGCGGCGGTGAGCGGCCCCGGAGCCAAATCAGCCCCACGGCGAGCAGTGCGACGTCAAGGCGGGACCCCGTCGCTCGCCGCACTACCATTGGCCCCGAGGCCGTGGCTGCGCAGCCAATGGGCGGCCGCTTCTTTCCGGGCGCAGGAGGCGGGCCGCGGAACGGTGACGTCAAGCCGGCGCCCGGCCCTGATTGTGAGGCGGCCCGCGAGCGGGGGTGCGGACCCCGCGGCTTACTGGGGGCGCCAGGAGGGCGCGCGCCGGGGGACACGCAGACGGCGCGGCCCGGTCCCGGGGGGATGGGAGGAGGGGCGCGTTCTCGCGCGATGTGCGACTCCCTTTTCCCGCTGTCTTTAGCAGATTCCCGGGGTGAGAAGTCAGCCTCCGAGTCGCACGTCTCCCTGGTGACTACTTACAGAGTCGGCTTCATTTCTCCCAATTTCACACACCAGGAAGATGAATGTTTATTAGGTGGTTTGTGATAGTCTAATTTTTATATATTTTTACAATGTCTTTTTTTTTTACCATCGAGGCGGTGTGTGTATACTTATAACCTGTATTACGTGTGTGTGGATATATATGATGAAAAGCCATGGCGTTATATGTCAATTGTATATCAATAAAGTAAAGTTTGTTTTTTAAATAAAAGCTCTTTTCTATTTCCTAATTTAGAGATGGTTACCTTTCTGTAAATGGTCAGTTTAAGACAAAGAATAAATTACAGCCATGGAAAAAATACTGCCAGATGAATTCCCAGAGCCCAGGTTCTAAAGAAAATGTTTTCTAGTGATGTGTTTTGTATATTTTATTTTTGTAAACATGACCAAAGAGTCAGTCATTTGGCCGTTTGCTAAAACCCCATAAGGATGTCACATTTGTCCAGCCAGAGAACTTGGTTTTTTTCCCAGTGGGACGTCGCCTTGCATTTTTCATACTTCAAATTTTATCTCAAGAATTTGAAAGATCGTAAAACACAGCAACGCTTTAAAGTGGTAAAGCTCTTTAAAAGACATATGTGGAGGGACCATAGCGCCATCAAAGAGCACTGGGCAGTTGCATTGGACACCTCAACGTCCACAGGGCCACTGTGTTGCACAATTTAGGTAGATTTCTAAAGCTTGGATGGAGACTTGATTCAGTAAAACTATTCACAGTATCAGTCCGACTCTCTGTGTGCGTAACTGTGGCACGTGGCACGCACGTGTGTACGGCTTCCCTGTGGGCACTGAAGAATAGTGCCGCATATAGCTGCCCCTCGACAACCACCTCTTTCATAGCCACGGGTGGACTGTCCTCACAGCCATTCCTGTGCCAGAAATTGTCGGTAATCCCCCTCTTCCCAGGGCAGCATTATCAGCTCAAGGACTCCCCCAAAAATCGAGAGTTTAAATGGCAACAGTCATTTGCCTTTAAAATGTAGCACACGCTCTCAAACACGTTAGTAACACAGTTGCAGACGAAACACCACTGATTATGTAAGAGCAGTGGTTCGGCCAACATGTCACTGTGAAAACATTCCGAAAGCTGCCGACCACCTCGGCTTCCCCTTCCTGAACCTCGGCCGCGAAGCATCTCACCTACAAGCGAACAAGAACCACAGAGTCAGGTGTTCTCGTTTGGCTTGAGTTGTAGTCGATTTGGTGAAGGGAAGAGGATCTTGTCTGGGTAAGGCTTCTTAACTCTTCACTCACGTTAACAACCCTAGTGTCAGAACCATGTGCTGCAGAGCGAGAAGTGTACCGAGATGAGTAAGACTTTGCATTTGAGGAACCTGCTGCGTAGGACGGATGGCAAGACAACAGTAGCCATCATTATCCTCTGAGCTGGAAGGTGCTATGTACATTCCACAATTATCTTGTGATTGGGAGAAACAGCAAATCCCAAAATGACTTCGTTAAAGCTGAGAAGACATTTGTTGCCGGTCCAGTGGTCCTCAGCCATGACTACACATTAGAATTATCTGAGGAGCTGTTTCAAAATACCAACATCTGGACCCCACCCCAGACCTACCAGAACACTCCCAGGAGGAGAGCCTGGGTCTGGCGCTGTTTGCACGCACTCCCCAGGTGACAGGAGCCTGCAGCCAGCTACTGACAGTCCCGCCCCACCCCCAGTGTGCAGATGTGGAAGCGAATGCCTGGAGATTTTAAGTGGCTTACCAAAAGCCGGGCCATCTAGGTCTGGAATTAGAAAATAAAGCTCTCGATTTCCTCATCAAACCCTCCTTCCATTGCACCATGCTTGAGAAAAACATATGTCCATAAAGGCAGCAGATAGCATCGTCACAGTTAAGGAGCTGATTCATGCTCTTTGGCACAGAGAGTAAATTATCCTCAAGTTTATGTCTGAGAAGTATTTCTGAGTTCTGAGATATATTTCCTTGGGGAAAACAGTACTCCTTGGTTTTTTTAAGTTCTTTTTCTTAGAGCCCTTGGACTAAATTGTAGGGACAGTATAGTTTTGCAGACAATTTGTTTCTTTTGACTTTTATTTCAGGTGTTTTCCCAACTACTTGCAGAAGATAAATTCCATTTTACTTTTTCTGCTTTACTGGGAAGATCTTGGATGCCAAATTGTGGGTCTGTATATTTAACTCCATTACTGGTAGAAAGCCATGGACAGGTTTTGAGCTGGCAAGTGCCAGAGCCATACCTGAACCTGGAATGTCTGTGGGACAAATGAGGGTAGAATTAGAAACAGGGACAGAGAAACCAGCTAAAGAGACGAGGACCTAAAACCCAAGTAGCTGTGGGAATGGGAAGGAGAGGACGGAAGTAAAACAGGGTGGCAGTGAAATGTTCAGTTTGCTGGTGTCAGAATCTGGGGCAGAAGAAAGACTCCAAAGTCAGAGCGCTCCGAATGATGGTGCGATGAACAACGGGACCTACAGGAGAGGAACTAGGTCAGAGGAGACGGTGGCTATTGATCAGGCGTGTGGATACCCCGCACTCAGGAGGCCATGCGCAGCCAGCCCGGGGAATGCTGCTCTGAAATCTGATCATCCAGAGCTGGGGATAAACTTTAGGGACTTAGTTCTCTATGTGGAAGTTAGCACCTGAAGCCACGGGAGTGGGAAAGAAAAAGAAAAACTACCTAAGGAGTAGAAAAAGACTGGTCAAAAAGACAGTAGATGAAAAGGGCGTTCTGGAAGCCCAGGAGGACAGCGAGCCCCAAGTACATGGTGATAAACAATGTCAGATTCTCCAGCCCCAGGAATTAGAACAGAGAAAAGGTCACTGCATTTGACAAACAAGAGGCTTAGTGACCTTCTAGAGAACAGTTTTCAGTAGGATGGTGGGGAGAGAAGCCAGATTTCAAAAGCGGAAGGCACACGTGGGCACTGAGGCAGTGATGGTAGACTACCAGTCCAAGCCGTCTGGCAAGGAGAGGAAGACAGGAGATATAACAATACACACAGGGCCGTGGTTCGTGTGGCTCAGTGGACTGAATGCCATAAAGGTCAGCAGTTCGATTCCCGGTCAGGGCACATGGCTGGCTTGTGAGCCAGGTCCCCAGAGGGGGGCGTGAGAGAAGCAGCTGATGGATGATCGATGCTTCTCCCACACATTGATGTCTCTCTCCCTCTCTGTCTCCCTCCTTTCCCCTCTCTCTAAGAAAAAAATATTTTGTAATAAAAGAAAAGAAAGCTCTTCCTATTTCTGTGCTGATAAAGTAGTACTTTCACATGCATGATCTCTCTCTCTCTCATGCTAGAAAAGACATACTGACCTAGAACCTAATACTTTATTATATAGCTTACTACATAATGCTCATGGAATTGAAAATATTCTGCCATTTTGCCAAATACTAAAATGATAAACTATCTAAAAATTTAGGAATGTTACAATATTTTTATTCCTTTCCTTCCAATTGTTTCAGAGACCATATGGCTGAAGATGATTTCAAAACATTTGACGCCCTGGCTCGTGTGGCTCATTGGATTGAGCAACTGGCCTATGAACCGACAGGTCACCAGTTCGATTCCCAGTCAGGGCATATGCCTGGGTTGCAGGGCCAGGTCCTGTGAGAAGTCTCTTCCCACCACTCTTCCCATCTCTCTAAAAACAAATTAAAATAAAATCTGAAGAAAACATTTGACAGTATTCGTGTCATTCAAATAGTTCTTAAATTAATAAGTGGTTCGTGCAAATGACCGTTTTCTTCAAAAAACAACAGGAAGCTCAAACCATGAACCAAAGAGAACAGTCTGCATGCTGGCTTCAGAGCGGGGCCGAAAGCACGCAGTCTGCAATGTTTTGTTCTTTTCAGCGTGAGGGTTTACAGTCATTACAAATTTAAATGCACACGCTAAATGTTTAAAAAAAAAAGGCCAATCAGAAATAAAAAATGCATGTGAAAAAATTATTTCTTCCTATAAAACACGAAGTCCAGGGAGACCCTCTGCCCCGGGACTGCTTACCTGCGCAATCCCAAAGCAGGCGACCCCGCGGGAGACGGAAGCAACACACGAAGACGGAAAAGAGGACAGATGCTCACTTCATTCCCTCGGGAGATCCTTGTCTCAGTTTGTAAAAAACCAGAATGAGAGCACTGAAAACTGTAGTTTCTCGCGGTCCGAGGAGCTAGGTACGATTTATTTCCCTGAGATGTATAGACTTCATAAACTTAAAAAGAAAAGGAGGCTGGCAACTATGGCAGCATTGCTAGAAATGCTTCCCAACATCTATTCTCCTTTCTCTTCCAAGCAACAGATTATTGGCTTGTAACAATTTTTTTTTTTGGCTCTACTAAATGCCTTTACTGTGTCTCCAAGTCTATTACAGATAGGTATGGCAAGGTGAGTTAAGTTCTGGCCCTTAATGTATTTATAGGAGCTAAAAAGGTGAAAGTGTTTGAGGGATTTTATGCAAATTCTCCTTAAAAGGGAGCGTTCTGGTCTCCCTACCTTCCTTCCCGGAGTATGGCTGTGATGGCTGGCGCTCTCGTGGCCATCCCGAACCATGAGGGGATTTCGAGGATGGCAGAGCGGGAGTGCAGGCCACACTTGGACTGCCTTCCCCAGACATCTGTCATCTGGGAAGGATGCGTCCGTCTTCTTAAGCCACTATTATCTGAGGATTTCCTTCGTCCAATAGCCTGATAAAGTAAAAGTCCACTTCCCGATGTGGAAGAATTGCTCTTTCTTTTTCCTTTTCCTGCAGCTTTACATTTTTTTTATTATTTAACACTCTACTGTGTTTTTGTGGGAAGAAACCCCACCGAGTCACTGAAAGAGTGAGCAGGAAAAATCACTGCAGGAAGTGTTGAACCCTCAGAAGATATGAGAGATGACTTTCTCCAGCCTCTAAAAATATGACGACGGATGAAGTGTCTGCTTCAAAGGGAAATGAACTTACAAACATCACAGTGAAAAGGGAGGGATTCTAACCAGCGTGTTTTCTATATGACATCTGTAACGCCTAAAATAGCATCACTAAAATGGAACGTTATGCAAGCAAATTTTGACTAAAAAAGCTTCTTCTACTTCACAGTACTCACAAAGCCTTATGATTCTGAGTGACCCTGCGGTAGTATTTACACGGAAGATAACGCAGAGTGGAGGACTGAAGGCGGGGCTCGGTGTCGCCCGCCCTCGCCGCAGATTCTTGCTCAAATGTGACTTTCCCAAACCCCAGCATCTCATATTTTAGCTCCCCGCCCATCCCTTGTCAGCTCCGCCCACCCCTTGTCAGCTCCGCCCACCCCTTGTCAGCTCCGCCCCAGTGACACCTTCTCTCTCCTGTAATTTCAGGTTTCTCGTTAGCATCTCCAGTATCCCACATGCCACATATATAGATTTTTTTAAATGTATGTATCTTATTCGTTGCCTCTGTCCTGCACCCAAAGGAGGCTCCCTGCTAAAGGGAGGACTGTGCAAACAAACCCGCTCTCTGACTGGAAGGGCGCAGCACGGTGGGTGAGATGTCCAACCTCGCAGAGCTGGAGCCCAGGGCGGCCGGCGGCCCACCTGCTGCCGGCCTCGGGGCTGCCCCAGGGTGCGCAGCCGATGTGGAGCGCTGCGGAGCACCCGCGGGTCTCATGCTCCACAGTCGCCTGCCCTCTCGAATGTCAAAAACTTTATGTTTAAATCTGTGTTTTGTACGTGAATCTCCGTGGGTCAGTGGAGTATGAGCCAGGGAATCGAAGCCCAGTCTCCCCGTGGTCTCACCTCCCCACCTCCCCAGGATGGGTACCCAGCTGCCTAGTTCCCGGCCACCACACAGTGACCACCACTGCCCTCGCTCTGGACAGGGTCCTGCATGCGGGTTCCAGAGGATTCAGGTGGGTCACACACGCCCTGTGTGCCAAGTCACTGGGCAAGACCCCAGGAGACTGGGACTTTGCAATCACCCGACAAATGTCCCCATTCCCTGAGAGAATATGGCATTAAAAAGCAAAAAGCCACTGTGAGTGGGGAAGGGAAAGATCGCGGGGAGATAAGGAAAAGGCTGCTTCGCTGCTTTTGCACAAGGAGCCCCGCATTTTCATGATGCACTGGGCCATGAAATGATGTCGCTGGGCACATCTGGCACAGAAGGGAAAGGGGCCAAGGAATAGACTCCACCCAGGACCTGTGCCCAAGCCTACCTGCTCCTGCTGCAGGAGCCTGCGGGGGAGGAGGGAGTCCTAGGTTTCTCAACTCCCTGCCGCTCTGATAGCCACCAGCTGCTGCCCAGTGCAGGAAGCACAGAGCGGCTAAGCCCCTTCTTGCCCCAGTCAGCCAGTCAAGGGCCCCAGGCCTCAAGTTCGCCTTGAAGCTCTTCTGAGCCGGGCCATGCCTGGATGTCAGTGCTGGGAGGCAGTGGTGTGCTGGAATGTGGTTAACAACCAGCTCTCTGATTCGCAGGGGTTGCCGATTACCATGGTGTAAATTTGCTACCACGGCCGATTTTGAGCTACAATAGTTCATAAGTTAGCAAAAATCTTAGACATTTAGCAATTGGCTCTCTTAATAGCAAAAACACAAGCAGCCTATGGGGGGGCAGTGCCGCTTGGAGGGAAGAGGAAAGGGAGCTCACTGTGATTTCATCTGTAATCTAGAACAATATAAACAGATAATTCACAAAAAGACAGCCTGAAGAACCAGCAAATGCAAAACTTGATCAAAGTGATCAGGATAATACAAACAAAACAAAGAGGAAGTACACTGCTTTCTAACAATCAGACTGATACAAATGTAAATTTGTTCAGACTTGAAGAACAATTCTGTAGTGCCCAGTAAATTTTAGAATGGGCACAGACCCTGTAGTTCCCCTTCTGGGTTAGTGTGGGGACATTCCCTTGTGTGTACAAGGGTGTTCACTGCAGTATTAGAGTCATAAGAAGCTCTGTGTCCTGCCCTGGCTGGTGTGGCTCAGTGGATTGAGTGCCGGCCTGCAAACCAAAGGGTCATCAGTTCGATTCCCAATCAGGGCACATGCCTAGGTTGTGGGCCAGGTCCCTGGTGCAGGGTGAGCACAAGAAGCAACCACACATTGGTGTTTCTCTCCCTCTCTCTCTTCCTCCCTTCCCCTCTGTCTAAAAATAAACAAAATCTTAAATGGAGGAGGAGAGGAGAAAAAGGTCTATGTCCCATCACCCGATTTCAACAATTACCACTCCTGGCCAGTCTTGTTCCAATTTTATCCCCATCTGTGAAATAAATCTCAGGCAGCATATCATTTCATACCTAAATATTTCCATATCTCTAAAAGTAAATGAATACGTAGGCTTTTGTTGGGTGTCGGGGAGAGAAACCCCAGCAGAGTAATCAGGGGAGGGCGGATGAAAAGGCCACGGCACTTCTATGAGCGCTCCGAAGTGGGCTGCTTCAGGGGTGATGTTTCGGCGTCCCTGGGGATGTTCCTGTTCCCTACCAGACACAGCAGGCCTTCTGGTGCTTGGCAGATTTTGAGGTCAAATCAAATCTGCACTAGGTAATCAGCTTAGCGGATAATAAACCAAGAACTGACATTTGCACGGTGCTTACGAAGTTCCAATGTGGGGGTTTGCTCATATCTCCATAATGTGTCCCTGATAAAGATTATTATACTTTATCACCATTATCTGAAAATACGTACCCAATAAACAAAAATACTAAATGTCCAAATCTCCATGAGAGGTCTTTGAAATGACAGTGGCCTTTGCTTGCTAAATTCCCTTCCAGCTCTAAAATTTAGTCTCAATGTAATATTTCATACTGAAAAAACTTATGCTAATAGCATCCGATTTTCCAGATTGTCTATCAATATGAATCAAAATAATTCCCTTTCCCAAATTTCTGTTTTGCTCTGTGCTTTGTGGAAGGAGCTTTAGAATTCTGTTTTAATCTGAAAATAAATTGGCCAGAGGTTGAAAAGTGGAACAGGGAGAATACGAGGCACTTTCACATTTCAGGGATGATGTACCAAAACCTCAGGAAACTGCTCCATATTTAGTGTCCAATCAAGCACTGGAAAACCGCCAGAACACAACACAGAACCTCATCTCCACACGGAGCATGGCTTCATCATTCCTACCCACTACCCACAATTCCTCAAAGCTGTTTCCTTGCACACTTTCGCTCAGAAAAAAATCCTTACTGACTCATTGGGTTTTAAGCAGCAAGCTGCAGTGGGGAGGGGGGAAGAAAGAAAATGCAAGAGAACTGTGGGTGATGGAGAACAAAAATTTTTTTTCTGAATTCTGATTAAGATAGCCTGAAAGCACAAGGCCCTGGCGACTTCTTCAGTGCTAAATGAGCACCTCACCTTGAGGTATGCAAGGTGGTTGAGGGGCCAGAGTGAACAACAGGTTCTCGGGGGAAACAGGCTTGCACGGGAGGAAGATGCTGTCCAGGAGTTCCATGGCTAGCAAGCAAGGAGACGCCAGTGCCTGGCGTCCAAGGACAGGCCGCCTCTCCTGTTAGGGCCCAGGGCAGCGGGTGACTTGACGTTCAAGCTGATGCTCATTTTGTTACCATTCCGAAAACACAAGGGCAGTTAAGAAGGATGCTGAATCTCCTCTGCCTGCGCTCTATAAATGGGACAACTGAGCCTGCGTGATAGTGCGTCTGCCCACAGCACGGTGTACTGGGGATGTTTTTCTCAGGATTTTATTCATTTATTTATTTTCAGAGAGAGGGAAAGGGAAGGAGAAAGAGATGGAGAAAAACATCACTGTGTGGTTACCTTTCGTGCGCCCCCTACTGGGGACCTGACCTGCAACCCAGGCATGTGCCCTGACTGGGAATTGAACCGACAACTGTTTGGTTCACGGGCCCGCGCTCAGTCCACTGAGCCACACCAGCCAGGGCCACTGTCTCCAGCTTTAATAAATGTACTCTCAAAATGGAAAAAAAAAAGTGTGTGGGGGGATGGTGCCACAAAGAGTTTTTTAAATTGTCTTTGTCGAGTGCTCTGAAATGGTCTTTCAGGGACAACCCTTTGTCTTCCCTGCCCAAGCGGGCTCAGGGAAGAGTGAAGAGTCTAGGCGTTAATTCCAGTGGAAATAAACCATCCTTGCAGCCATCGGAGGTTCTGGGAGAATGTCAAGAGGTAAAACAGCCGCAGGGCTCTCTTCCCAACAAGGTCCCAGGAGCCCCAGGTGCCCCTGAAACCAGCCCTTCCGCTCAGGCAGGTCCTGCTGTCCAGTCTGGACCGGGGTTCTCAGGGCACAGTGCTTGGAATTTGATACTATTTGCAAGTGGTTGCTTTTCAAGGAAGGGAAGGTGGGAGGGGCGAGGGAGGAAGGGAGCAAGGGCTTACTTAGCACAGGATATGGAACCTAGCAAGCGCTGCCCTGGTATGTCACTGCAGTCCCCATAGGAAACTGAGCTGTTTCAACGTCACAATAAGTGAAGTCTTTCCCAGTTAGTACCACCTTTACACCAGACTCAAGAGGCCCCTTTCACGTGCCTGACAACGCCATACCTGACGACCGCACACACAAAGCCCGAAGATTAAAGCGCACGTGGGCGCTCGGCCGCCTGGGAGCTGTGCGGGCGCTGGCGCGGCACCAGCTGTGAGTGCAAACACCCAGAGCCAGGACGAACACTTGCCAGGCCTGGGGAGAGGTTCCTCCGCAGTCCTTGGCCTCTGCCCTTGAGGAGAAGGTGACTGGGTGTGATCGCCTTGGAGACTCGTGGCTGCCAGTGACACTGGAGACAGACACTTCGGACGGCAGGGAAAGCTTGGCCAGCGAAGATCTTAGGTAAGAGAAGGACAGGTGGACCACCTCGTCCAACCCTCGAGTAGCATGAATACAGCAGACCCTCGCACAGAGAAGCATCGTTCCCCAGTAGCTCCGGGGACCTTCCTTTCTCCTCGTCCTGCTCTAACCCAGGACTGGAAGGAATCCACCCGTTACTAGTGTTCACAACAGGCCGAGTGGTAGCCGGACAGAGTTCAGGAATGGGCTGGAAAAGCCCTTGGTTCCCCACCCTTCACTCTCTGGCTTGCCCTTGCCCATGCTGAAGTCTCCATCTCCTAGCACCTCGTGTTGCCTCATTTTTTACTTTATTTACAACGAATAAGGAGTTATGCAGCCTTGGGTGCCTCTGCGCTTCTCAGACGAAACACCGGTCAGAGCAGCGCTCACTCTTCTTGCCGATGGCCTTGGACGGGTGGAGGGGCCTCTTGCCTCAGTCCGGGCTATTCCGATGGCGTCGATGGCGTCGTAAAACCTGCCCTTAGAAACAGGTGTGGAAGCGGCCTTGCCACCTGAGGTCTTACTCAGCAGAGAATTCTCTCTGCAAATGCAGTCGTGAAGGTTTTCTACAGACGAAATGAGAGACAACAGTCACTGCCTTTTTAGGAGAACTTATCTTCCGATGGCCCCGCCACGCTCTCCTGTTTCCCTTATTAAAGTAACTGATGTCCGTGCGCAGTGGCCCCAGCCCTGTGCTCGTGCAGAGTGAGGCCCGCCCCGGCCGGTGAAGCCCTGGGGTTCCCTCTGGACAAACTGTTCTGCAGAGTGTCACGAGAGAGGTGACGCGGGGACCGTGCAGGCCTGGTCCAGGAAGGCTCCTCCAAGGGGCTGGAGGCCTTCCGGGCACTTCTTTGTCTCACTGTACGTGTGAGCAGGGCTTGCTGCTGCCAGGACCCAGCGGTGACTTCCTCCCCTCAGTGCCTTGCAACCCACCCCTGCGGGCCCTTCCCCTCCTGGATGACGTTTCCCACGAGGCCATACCATCTCGGTGCCTCCCAGGTACGACCCCACAGTCTGCATTTTCGGTCCTCATAAAGAACATGTCAAAACCTCCACTTTGCCCTTGCCAGCGTAGCTCAGTGGATTGAGTGTGGGCTGCGAACCAGGGGGTCGCTGGTTCAATTCCCAGTCAGGGCACATGCTGGGTTGCGGGCCAGGCCCCAGTGGGGGCCACATGAGAGGCAACCACACATTGATATTTCTCTCCCTCTCTTTCTCCCTCCCTTCCCCTCTCTAAAAAGAAACACAAATCTTTAAAAAAAACAAAAAACCTCCGTTTCACTTCCAGTTCAAAGCTGCTGCCTTCTCCCACGGTGAGCCTGGAGAGGGCTCTCTGTCTTCTGCATCCCATCCCCTCCCTGTCCCTTCTGGGCCTCACCTCACTGACTGCCGCCTGTGGCCCCTGCAGGCTCAGAGCTGGGGAAGGGGGGGCGGGGAAGGAACAAAACCACCTTTTTACTTAGCTTGTTATTCTCACGGAGCTGTTGAATGTCCTCTATCCTGATAGATGTCTAAATGCTGACCCCTTCTCTCTTGGGATGCACTGGGGGTGGGAGTTAGAGACCTGCCCACACCTTCAGCACTCCCCCCTCCTCACCCCGCCATCACCAGGCCCCGGATGCAGAGGAGGCGCTGCCAGGCTGGCCTCTGCCCCACTCCTCCAGGGCGGCAGATGGTCCATTGTAACAGCCCTGAGAGCTTTTCTAAGTTTATCACGAGTCCCACCGCTGAGGGGTCTCCGAATTTCTGCAGGCATCAGGCTAAGGGTTGAGCTGGCAGTCTCTCTTATGGCAAGCACCCCACTGCCCAGGGTGGCCTAACAGCTCCCCCTCCCCTGGCCTGAAGAGGGAGGGGGTGGAGAGGCCCACCACACTCACTGCCACTCAGCCGGCAAGCGGCCCTTCCCAGCCGGTCCTCTCCTCACTGTCACGTGGCTGTGGCTGTGCGGCTGGGGTGGCAGCGGGCCAAGCCTGCAGAACCAGTTTGGCCCTCTCTCTTAACTGCTGCTGTGATGTGTCCCATTGCTTTCTCTAGAAGGTGGGGACACGTGTCATTCACTGACCTCTCTGCCTAGACAAAAAAAGTTACATAAGTAAACGAGGCTACACTTCAATCAGCTGCAGAGAATCATTCCACTGGCTCATTGCAGGAAGAGGCGTTGTTTTGTTGTCGTTCTGAGGTTGTTTTAATAACTGCGTAAATAAAATGCAGAGGACGGCCACCTGAAGCGGATAAGGCACCCAAGTTCCCGTGACTGTGTAGTCACCAGCCCTGGAACTCTGTTCTCAGCAGCGAGGGAGTGGAAGGAGCCCGGTGGGCAGAGCTGAGCAGGACCCCTGGGCCCAGGGCCAGCCGGGGGGCAGGAGGTGTCCAGGGAGCTTTGTGCCAGGCCTTTCGAGGGCGGGACCTGGGAGGCCCTGCCGTGCCTGTCCCTGGGTTGAGGGGCCGGGGGACGTGCTCCGTCTGTACAGAGGCCTCACCAAACAGTCACGGTCCGGGGCTGGCCTGCCGCAGCGGCTCAGATCCGAGAGCTGTCCCTATGGCAGGCTGCTTCCAGGAAATCTTAGACAATCACTGCGAGGCTAAGGCAAGACTTCCCCCAACACCCTTAGCATGAGTTTTGGAGCAAGACCATGAGACATTCAATAATGTTGGGAACAGTACTTTAGAGCTCAAGGGGGTAAACTTTATATTTTAAAATGTGCTAGATTTGCCATCTAAAAATTAGAACATAATTTAATTTAGGTCTCTATTGGGCAAGTAAGAGATACGAGGAGGAATTGTGGGTTGAAACGGTGGAATGAGCACATACATCTAACTTTGCTTCCTCCTGAAACCCCACTAACACTACAACAAAGTGGTTAAATAAACAAAAACAGAAACCAAGGAAGACAGAGAGAAGAACAGCCACAGTCTGGGAACTGGAGGTCAGATGGGAAACCCAGAACAGCCCGCCGTAGCCCAGCAATGAGGAAAGCTGAGGGTCACCGGGCTGCGCCGCAGGACCCTGCAGAGTCCTGGGGGCTGCTGATAGCGAGGCCTCCTGGGGGGACAGCAGGGGGAGGAGCTCAGGCTGCAACGAGGTGGGAGGGTGGGAGTTCTCTGGTAACCGCGTGGATTGCTAGATGTCCCCCCTAGTCTGCGTGGCTGTGGAACAGCCCCACGCCAGCCCCACCTCGATGAAGCAGGGTATCTAAGCGGGGGGACCCCCTACCCAGTACACCGAACATCGGGCACCGCCCCCCTGCTGTGCTCCCGGAAGGCTGGCAGCCGGGCTGTGACTCTCCAGATGGGAGAAGGGAGAGCTCCGCCCTGGGGAGCCTGGCTAGCCCCGGGGAAGTACGTCGTGGGACAGGAGTTCCACCTATCAGGGGTCCCCCTGATTGCCCTGCAGAGGAGCCAGAGGTCAACGAGCCCCATCATGTACGCAGAGGGCCCAGGAAGTCCCTGAGCCCCCATTTCATAATCACGAGTAGACAGCCAGGGGTTGTTGAACCCCTGAGAAAACAGATTGGAAGAAACCAAAGAAACAGAATAAAAAAAAACCAATTTGGTGGAAACAAAGGCTGTATAGAGAAAAGAAAGCTAAATTTCATAAAAATATATTATTGAGAAGAGAAGATATCACATCCATGAAACAAGAATAGGATGCTATAAAAAAAGTTACATCCAGAGAACAAAATCTCTTGTGAACGGGTGTAGAAATAAAAACTCAGAGCCCTAGGAGTGCATTAAGGAAAGAGAAATAAATAGAAGACATAAAGATCAGAAAGAAAGAAGTAAAACTGTATTTGCAGACAGGACGATGTACACGGAAAATCAGAAGGAATGGATTTATGAGACTATATAAGTGCACTTAAGAATACATGATCAGTATACAAAAATAACTGTGTTTCTACATCTTAGCAACAAATGAATACATTCTCTTTAAATATAAAAAAATGAAAAGGGCACAAAGAGCACAAAGATCTGAATCGACACCTCACTAAAGAAGATATGCCGATGGTAAGCAAGCACATGGAAAGATGCGCCACATCGTACCTCATCTTGTCGCAAATTAAAGCAACGAGATGCCACCACGCACCCATCGTAACGGCCAAAATCCAGAACACTGCCCACTCCGAAGGCTGACACGGATGTGGAGCAACAGGAGCTCCCCGTCACTGCTGATGGGGGTGCCACGGCACAGCCAGTCCCTCCACAGGAGACTCTGGCAGTCTCTTACAAACCTCAGCACGCTCTCACCAGAAGACCCAGCGATGCGCACCTTGGTGGTCCCCCAAAGGAGCTGAAAAGTCATGTCCACACGAAAACCTACATAGAAACATTCGTGGCAGCTTCATTCAGAGTTGCCAGCACTTGGAAGCAGCCACGTGGCACCACGGACTGTGGCACATGCGGACAAGGACATACTGTTCTGCACTACAAAGAAATGAGCTGTCAGGCCACGAAACAGACATGGGAGAAGCGCAAATGTGTATCCCTAAGTGAAAAGATCTGAACCATCGGATAAATAAGTCAAGAAGTTCCCCAGACAGCATTCTAGGTACGCATTATAAATCTTGACTTTCCACTTGACTTCCCTTCCTGGGGATCACTCGCAATGGTGGCACTGAAAGACCTGCCTCATTACAGCCACGTATGCAGCCTTATGGGACAGCTCGTAACGACTGCACTCGACCAGTCCCCCAGTGGCTGACAGTGACACAGCCTCCCATCGTGTGACATTACGAGCAATGTTGCCAATACCATCATCCTTGCACACTCCTCACTTCCCATGTGAGAGTACCTGTATCTCTAGGAAAAACTCCCAGGAGTTAAATTGCTCAGTCTGAGGATCCCCGCTCTGAGGTTTTCACTGGTGTTGCCAAACCGCCCTCCATATCGGGGGTACGGCCCACGGTCCCACCTCGATAGGATCCTTTCTTTCCCTTGCTCTCTCTAGTATGTAGCGCTATTTTTAGCACTTTGATCCTCGTCAATCTAACTGGTGAAAAACACTATGTCATTGTACCTTCATTTCAACTTCTCAAATAAGTGAATTTGAAGTTTTTAAAAGTGTTTACTATTTGGAAACATGAATAACAAAATAAATAATATTGGACTACAACCCAAAGAATGAAATAAGTACCCATAAGTCCATATTGATATAAATTATTAACTGAAATAAGTAATACGTCGGAGAGAAGTGAGTTCTTGTCACAGAGAAATTCCGATTAAACCATGCAGAGGAAATGGGGACCTGGTCCTAGATCACCATGGCAACGTCAACATCACGCCCTCCCAAAGACGTGCTGAGATGGGCACCTTATCCCATGCTTCCTTGCCAGTAATGCACGACCTCCACCTCGTCAGGAGAAAACACCAGGCAAACCCACACTGAGGGACGTGCTTCAAAATAGCTGATCCGTACCCTTTAAAAGTGTCCAAGACACAAAAGACAAGGGCAGATCAAGGAGCTGGTATGTCATCTCAGTGGTCCGCCCGGGGTGCTTGAGCCTAAAGCAGGTGCCAACCTGCTCAGAAAGGGTACAGGGACAGGACAACCACAACCTTTCCAGCTGGAATTCCCTCTCGGGCTTGGTGGTTTGTGGTCACAGAGCAGGAATGTTCCATTTGGAGGCAAGGTCCACGCTCAGTCAAATCTTCACAACGGGTGGGGTGGTGTCAGTAATGGTGGGCGTGAAACATTTTAAAGCAATACTGTCTTATCTGTGTGATGTTGGGAGACACAATCTTCTGCCTTCTCTCCACTTCCCACCGCTTCGTAGTTGACACAGTTATTAACCAATTAATCACACCACTTCGGTTTCATTTGCTAGCAGTCTTAAGGGAATGTTCTTACAGTCCTTGGCTTTTATTCAGCCATTTGTAAAGGCTTCATTTATCAAAGTGACATATTTATTCTAACAAATAAAGAAACATACCAAGAAGAATGTGGAAATTATCCAAAATTCCACAACTAGAGACAACCTCAATGATTATTTTGGTGGATATCTTTGGTTTGCACAAAGCCTGTCATTTTTAATTGATTTTATATTTTTAATGACTTATTTTTTGAATTGATTATGTATTCGCAAGATTCAAAAATCAAACTTCAAAATGTGCGAAACAAGTGCGTCTTCCTGAACTATGTATCTTGCTGCGGATCGGTGGATCTGTCGATATGCCCAGTTCTGTAAAGGCGGAACCGCATCCATGGTGTGGAGGGTCCATGGCTTATTTAACGCCTCCCGGCTGAAGGACATTCGCTGAGCTAGACTCACGCACACCTGTCACAGGCGGATGAGTGACCCCTCTGAAATACACCATCAGGGCCTTGGTATTTAAACTGGCCCGCATGAGAGTGTCTTTCCTGTCCCCTTCCGGCCCCCTCTGCTTCGTCAGGCCCAGCTGCACGCACTCCGGTGAAATGCCGTCTTTTGCAGAACTTCGATATCTGCTTTCCAGTTCAGCCCTACATTGAGAAATAAGTTGGCAAGGAGGAAAAGGTTCATCGTGTACACACATCAAAGGTCGTTCTTTCTCAATGTCCTACCTTCCTGCGAGGTCAAGGCCCTTTTAACGAAAGTCCAGCGAGCAACACCTTTGCATTTTGCAAGTTCATGACAAAGGGGATGGGGTGAAAAAAGCCAGTTGGGGCTGGGTGTGCCTGAAATTGTTCAAACATCTAGCACATTAGTAACGATCTCTTTTGGAATGTTGGCTCCTCTTGTTCAAAAGAGCAGACACTGACATGCGATGTTGTGGAATTTTTGCCTTTTCTTATTTTTCCAGCTGATCCTCCACCAGCACCACCCACCACCCACCCGGACGCAGCAATGTGAAGTGTTTTCCTGGCTGAGTTTGGCTTCCTCTCTTCCTCAAGGGCACACGTTCCTACACACATTTTACCTGGGGGCACTCCTGTGCTCAGGCTGGATTCATTGGAAAGATCAATTGAGAAAAAGAAGAACAATGTGTGCATCAAAGATTCCTTGAACTGCCCTGGCTGGTGTGGCTCAGTGGATTACGTGCAAGCCTGTGAACCAAAGTGTCGCCGGTTCGATTCTCAGTCATGGCACATGCCTGGGTTGTGGGCCAGGTCACCAGTAGGAGGTGTGCAAGAGTCAACCACACATTGATGTTTCTTTCCCTCTCTTTCTCCATCTCCTCCCCTCTCTCTAAAAGTAAATAAATAAAATATTTTTTAAAAAGGTTCCTTGAACTTTCTAGAGCTAAAAGAGCTACAGTGGCTTTGGCCACTAACAAGGTCACCTGTGTGGCTGGCAGAGGACAGGTGCCCCGCCAAGCCCATATGCAGAACCAAGGGCAGGGATGTAGCGGAGCGACAACTGCCTAGCCAAGACAAAAGGAAATGACAGCCGCATGTCCACGTCTGACGACACTTGGGATGCGCCCAAGTGTCCGTCCCTTGTCTCCTGCTCACACAGCAGGAGTTTTCCAGAGTGACCTCTTGCAGAGTCATGGAGAACGGGCCAGCACACGGGGACCGACCCATTCAGAAGGAACTGGAGGTTCAGGGAACTGGTCACTGCCATTTGGTCACAGAGGAAAGGGGTCCTCCCGCACCCCTTTCCAGAAGGCAGCAAAACATCCTGGTCAGGGATGCCTGGGCTCCGGGAGGGGAGCGAGAGCTGCTTTGGGGAAGGCCACTTTCTGGCTGGGTTCACTCTGCTTCTCTCGGGTGGCCCCCCGACTTTGAACGGTGGAGTAGCTAAGACCACAGGCTTGGAGCCAAGCTGACAGAGCTGTCCTCCTGGCTCCTCCACTTTCAAGCCCGACACCCTAAATTCTTGCCAGTTACTTCATCGCATGGCTTCCTTAACCACACACTAGGGCTAGCAACGGCGGCTGCCTCCTCTTCGGCACTGAGGGTTAAATGAGAAAACCGTGCACAGCACGTGCCTGACCCTCTGCAAGGCCTTGACAGAGGTTAGCCACGGTCATTATGCCGAGCATACCACCCACGGACTAACCAGACCTGCTGTGATTACCACATACCAGGGACTGACGGGGACAAGACTCGCCGGTCCGGCATGCTGTGCGGCCAAGGGCTCTGCTGTTTTCCTCCAGACGCGGAACATTGGCGCTGGAGGGCTGGCGGGCAGCAGGAGCTCCCAGACCTGGCCGTGCTTCAGAAGGGACCAAAGAGCTTCAAAAGTCAGCAGGCCAAAAAGCAGTCCAGGTGACCCTGATGGGTGGCCAGGAGGAAATGGGCAGGGAAGTGGCCTGCCTGTCCGAGGTCCTGGGGTCAGCAGGGGGCCAGGCTGGGGCTCGCACCTATGATCTGATGCTCAGAGCCCCACGTCTCTCCTTGCCAACAGGGGCTCCCTGCAGCCATGAGGCCATATGGGAGAATCAAGGAGGATGCTTCACGTCCTCTGAAGCATTATTTTAAACCTCAAAGGTGGGAGAATGCATTTCCTGCCAATAGAGTTAAATGTTTTCCTTTAGACAAGGAAGCAAACTTCATGATGCCCGAACTTCGAGGAGTCTGGTTGGGAGCCTTACCCAGCCTTGTGGACAGAACCAACCCACTGGCTGCCGGGCTGGGCTGGGCCATTTTTAATGGACAGGATCATCGTCCTGCCAATAAGGGAGATGCGTTCTCAGCCGTCTGCTTTAGAAGTCGCTCTTTCCGGGAGGATAAACATCAGTTTGTCGTTTTGAAAGGGACCATATGGGCATCAAATGACCACTGTTTTCTTTTAATGGCAGACATGTGTTAATGAATATGTAAACGGCCAGAGGTCAGGCTGCTGAAGCTTGGCAGGATTCCGTCCTTTTTTATCTTTTTCTTTTTTTGCAGGGAGGACTGGAAGGCATTTGGGCTGCAGGAGACCCAGGCTCAGGGGAGCAGCTGTCCACCCCTCCCTCCCCACCTTCCGGGGCCGGCCCAGGAAGGGGCCGTGGGCTGACGTCCCAGGGCAGGAGGGGTAAGGGGACAGATACAGGCCTCCAGGCCGAGAAGATTTCTCCCACGTGGCCTCAGCCAAGCAAGCCTCACCTTCATCACCACAGAATGTCCATGATGCCACCTGGGTGGTGCATGTTAAGTGGCAAGGGGGGGCATGCCACGAGTGACAGCAGCGATGGTCACCCAGCCCTAGACTCCGCCCACAGGCCTGACCTGGTTTGGGGCCGAGAGGCTGGCGGACTGCCACTGCCACTGCCATGCTGTGCTCTAAAAAGGGGATGTCCTGTCAGGCCACAGCCGCAGTGGCCAGGGCAGGAAGTAGAGCCTCTGTGTCACCCTGTCGTTACTGGCCCAAGTGCTCCTCCCAGCCTCAGTGTCCCCGTGTGATGAGGCCTGGGTAGGGGTGCCCGGGCCCCTCCTGCCTCACCAGCCACACACCGGGAGGACTGTGCAGACAGAGACTGGCCATCTCACCCTGCTGCTCACTGGGCTCCCCGGCGACTTCTGACCCCAGACCAGGGCCCCGGGCCCACTCCGCACCAGGCAGGTGAGAGCCCAGCGCAGGCCTGGGTGTTGGTGTGTTGCTGACGCCCCCAAGGGATTACAGAGTGCAGCCAGGATAGGAAGCTACACAAATCCGAGGCCAGAGGCTTCAGGGGTGAACTCAGCGCAGCTGAGCCAAAGGGTCTCTGTCAGCTAGTCCCGTCCCTCCCACGGGCCGGGCTGCAGGCCGCTCCACAAAGGCAGGGCCTGCTTCACCAGCTGGCGTGGGAGAGGTAGGACGCGTGCCCTGGAATCTGTTGGGGTCGGAGGTCAAGCCTCACCTGCGCTGTGGTCCCGGCGAGGCTGCCTTGCACGTGCCCACAGGCCATGCTGTGCCGAGAGAGCCCGGGTCCAATGGCACATCCCCTCGTGGCTGGGGTGGCACCGGCCTCCTTCCGACAGCGGGGTCAGCCAGGCAGCAGCCTCTCACCTCTTCCAGGTCCTTGGTGTTCTGCAACATGCTAAGGGCTGAGGCCCAGTGACAGAGAACTTCACGACAGTCTGCTTCTTCCGAGCCCCTCGGTGTCTGGCCATGCTACCTATTTCATGTGTGTTGGCCAATTCCAACTCCCACTGCCTGGGGCGGTGGGAGGGAAGGTGCCTATTTCACAGATAAAGAAATAAGCTTCGTAACTAGCTCAGGATCTAACCAAGAGTAAAGTGGTGAAGCCAGAATTCACTTCCTGGTCTGACGGGTCTCACTGTCCCTGATCCTTCTGCCAAAGCACCCTGCTCCCTGCTCCGCATGTGGGCCCGAGACCGCGGGTGCCAGCCCACTGCCCAGACTTGCATCTGCTTGGTGCACGTGAACCTGAGGTTCAAGCTCTTCGCATCTCTTCTCTCAGCCATGACACTCTTGCAGCAAAACTCAGTTCAGGAGGCTACCTGGGAATTCTGCTTCCAGCTATGATGCAGTACCTTCAAAAAGACAATTTTCTCACTGACAACAACCAGAAAAACTACACACACACACACACACACACACACACACACTCTCCAGGTACATTTGGCTTCACCAGAGAATTCTTCCAAACACTTTAGGAAGAAATAACTCCAATCTTGCACAAACTCTTCCAGAAGACAGAAACAATAAAACATGGCCCAACTCATCTTGTAAAACCAACATAACCTTGATCCCCAAATCTGATGAGAGAACATTACAAGAAAGGAAATAACAAGTGAATCTCTTTCATAAACATTGATGCGAAATCCCTTAGCAAAACATTAGCAATCTAAACCCAGTGATGTTTGGAAAAGATAACATCTCATGAGAAAGTTAGTTGATCCTACAAATAAGAGATTGTTTTAACATTAAAAAAATCAATCAGTATAGTTTACCACATTTAACCAAATAAGAAGGTAAATCATATGCATTTGGTAAAATTCAATATTCATTCATAGTCATAAAAAGAAACTCTCAGAAAACTAGGCATAGAAGGTCATGGACAGGTAAACAAACATCCTCGATCTGGTAGAACAGCTACAACAGACCTATCATAAACACCTTACTGAATGCGAATAGAGAAATCTTTCTCCCTGAAGTCAGGGATGAGACAGGATGTGACCTACTCATACCTTTATTTAATATCATACAGAGGTGCAAGCAAGAGCAGAGAGGTAAAAAGAGAAGTAAAAGGTATAAAAAATGGAAAAGAAATAAGACTGCCATTGCTCACAGGAAGCGTGATTGCGCAGAAAGTGAGACACTCTGTAGATTAATTCTTAAGGTTAGTAAGTGAATTTAGCAAGGTTGCTGAGTACAAGGTCAATAGCAACAAAACTCGATTGCACCTCAACATACTTGTGGACAAGCGGAAAATAAAAATGTGAAATATTACTACTTATAATATTGTGTGTGTACCTGTGCATCTACATGCATACGTGCACACACGCAAATGCCTGGGAACAAAGCCAAGGAAAGACACGTGAGATCTCTACACGCAAGTCAGTGTTGCAAGAAATTAGCACAGACCTAAATGCATGGGCAGATATGACTGGTTTGTGCATTGAAGACTTAATGTGGTAAGGATGCCAATTTTTCCCAATTGTCCTATACGGTCAACGCAATCAAAATTCCAGCAAGATTATCTGAGGGGCTGTGGCAGTTGACAAGCTGATCGTAACATTTCTACAGAAATGCAAAGAGCCGACACTGTCCCAGGAGAACAAAGCTCGAGCATTTATACGACCAGATATCAACAGTTACTAGGAACCTACGTTACAAATAAATAGGCCGCTGGAACAAGAGTTCAGACACAGACCTGCACTTGATTTATGAGCAGTATGGCGATGGGGTGCTGAGCCAACGGGATATTCAATAGAGAAAAAGTAGGTTTGACCCGTAGATTACATATATGGAAAAATGTTGACCCTTGCTTCACACCATATGCAAAACTCAAAATACAAAAAGTAAAACAATACAGCTTTTAGGGAAAAAAAACTCAGCAGAAAATTTTGATGACCTTGGAATAAAGATTTCTTAAATAAAATGCAAGAACACTTAACCATAAAGGAAAATAATTGGTAAATTGGATTAGATTATAATTTAAATTTTCTGTTCAGCAAAAAACACCTTTGGAAGAGTAAAAATATAAGCCATTGCATGGGAAACAGAAGGTATTTGGTTGTACAGAGTGTATATTCATATACACATATTGCTAAAACTCACATCTGGAATGAATATATATGTGTATGTATATATATTCTTTTTTAACACATAATCTTTATTATATTTTTCCATCACCATTTAGTCCCCTTACACCCCCCACCCCCAGCAATCACCACACTGCTGTCCATGTCTGTGAGTCCTTTTCCCTTTCTGCTCGATCTCTCCACCCCCCAACCTCCCCACTAGCTGTCCTCTGCTCTCCATCTATGAGTCTGTCTGTTTTGCCTGGCAGTTCAGTTTGCTCGTTAGATTCCACATCTATACAAATAAATTCTTACCAACCAATAAGAAAAAGGCAGAGATGATACAGGCACACCTAAAGATACCAAGGGTCCGGTTCCAGACTACCGCATCGCAACAGAGTTGGGATCTTTTTGCTGGTGGGGGGTTTTGCCTGCAGTTGGTAAAAGATGCAACACCTGTGAAGCACAATCAAATGAGGTATGGCTGTAACAGGAAAGTGGGCTCCAGCAGGAACTGGACAAAGAAGTGACTCGGCCAATAAACACACAGAAAGGTGCTCAACCCCACTATTTCCATAGAAGTGCAACTTCATATCACAGTGATCACCGCTCACACGAAGAGGAACGGCTGCGATCTGTTAAACTGAGGACACCAAGCGCTGGGAGCCTGGAGCTCGGGAGCTCTCCCCTCTGGGGCTGGTGGGGGGGTGGTCTACACTAGTGGGACACCGGGCATCTGGGAAAGCGGAGCCCTTGCATGTCCTGTGACCAGCAATTCACTCTAAAGACAGGTGTTGGCCCAAAATTCCCTTTAGTTTTTTTCGGTAAAATAAAAGACACATTTTCCATTTTCACCATATGTCAGCTATCTCCTGCTACTGGCTTGTAGTGGGTAGAGGCCAGGGGAGCTGCTAAACACCTTCCAATGCAGAAGACAGCCCCACAGCAGAGAATTATTTGGCAAAAATGTCAATAGTACCAAGAAACCTTGCAAACCACTTTTGACACATTCGACCAGCCACAGCACCTTCTCCACACACCACACAAATCTTTTTTTGCACTTCAGTTGTGTTTTTACCTTTCTTGAAACAATAAAGCATCATACAGCAAAAATGCTGCATATTTTCTTCCACCTTCAATATTAAAATGGCTGCCCCCAAATTCACCAATTTTGATTTTTTTAAAACTGCATGCTGATATGACAGCTGTCACAATACAATCTCACAAAATTATTTCCAATGAAGTTGAAGACAACTAAGCACCACCAGAGCCATCGTACGGGAAAAAAATCTCAGTGAACTTTTTGGCCAACCCAATATATACCCAAAGAAACACAAACCTATGATGTTCGTTTACAGAGATACGGGATGAGTATGTTCTAGCCTGCATTATCTCTCTGCACCCCCCTCCCAGAAATGCCTTAAACGTCCATCCACAGTTGAACAACTGCTGTGCTCAAAAACCTGGATGAATGTTGCAAGCATAATGTTCAGTGAAAGAAGCAAGTTTATAAACAGACAAGATTCATTTACAGTGAGTGTCTCAGTCAGCTTGGGCTGCTGAACCGGGACACCGCCGACTGGGTGGCTGATAAACGACAGAAACGTGTTTCTCACGCTCCGGGGGCTGGGAGCCGGAGGTCAGTGTGCCAGCGCGGTCCGGCTCTAGAGCCACCTTGCGGGTTCATGAACGGCCATCTTCCCACCGCACCGTCCCTGGGAGGAGAGCAGAGAGGCAGCAAACTCCAGAGTCTCCTCTTATAAAGGTCCTAATCCCATCATGAGACCTCCACCCTCCGCACCTAATCTAACTTAATTACTTATCAAAGGTCCCCCTCCAAATACCACGACCTCGGGGGCTGGGGGTTCAGCATGAGAATGTGGAGAGGACACAGGCAGCCAGTGGCCCCCAGTGAGAGATCTGGACAGTGTTTAATGACTGAGAGGGGACAGGGAGGGGCATTTGATGGCGCAGGTATGTTCCACTTATTATTATTTTTGCACTGGTTTCATAGGTATGTTTTGGGAAATTTTAATAAGCCACAAATGTATGACTTGTTTCCTTTTCTGCATGTGTTACACTGTGATACAAGTTTACTCAAACCAAGGAGAAGGGAAGGGGAAAGAGGGAGGGGATGAGGAACAGAAAAAGAGAGAGGGAGGGACGGAGAGAAATGCCACATCCCCCAGCTGGGGAAATGGGCTGACAATTGGTCTCACCAGGTCTCCGGGTGCCTGGAGCAAGATTTCCCAGCATCCGTTGCGGCGAAGCACACTCCTGCTGGGACTTGGTTGGGCACAGATGGACAGAGAAAGGTGCCAGAGATCTCTCCTGCCATCCCCCTTCTCCTGAGGGCTTGGACGTCACTCAGCCTCACTCGGAACTCTGTGCCCACTCTACCCGGGTGGGTGGAAAGTTGAGTGCCAGCCTCCGGAAAAAGAGTGGGGATTAATTTGATCCTCCACCTGGGTACCTCTGAGCGGGCAGGCCTAGGGAGTGAGCAGGTGGGACGTGTTCACGGGCTGCAGAGACCTGGCTGACCTCCACCTAGACCAGACCCGAGCTGGGAAGGCAGGGAGGAGCGTGCTAGTCAGCAAAGGGGCCGCTGAGACTGCAGCTGCCCAGGCGAGGTCCCCTGTTGCCTGCCCAGCGTGGGCCAAACTGCATCAGTGGTGCCAGGACCACAGGAAGGGCATGGCAGGCCGAGCCGAGGACAGACAGGCTTCCTGAGCAGGGTGCCAAGCCCTGGAGTCGGGGGCGGGGCTCGGGAGCCAGTGCCCCAGCCTGCTCTTGACTTCAGTCTGGGACCGATGGTGCCCGAGATGGGCCAGCATTCTCTGAGTCTGCAGTGGCCTGGAGCAGACGCAGCTGAAGCAGGAGGCCTTGTGGGCTGGGTCACACCCCAATGCAACCCTTGCTTCAGTTCCCTCTTTGGGACATAGGGCTTAGCCATTGGACGTGTGGTGTGTGGCTCTTCACATCTAGAGTCAAATTAGTTACAACTGAATGAAATTTAAAACTCAGTGTGTCAGTCATGCGAGCCCACGTTTTCAGTGGCCACACGTGGCCAGTGGCTACTCTGCCGGGCAGTGCAGAGGTAGGAATTTCCACCATCGCGGGAAGTTCTACTGAGCAGGGCTGGCCCAGGCCAGTCTGTGCTCTCAGAACCGATCCTGTGAGTGAGTGGGGCTCCTTCTTCCAACCAAAGCCTACCCAGAGCCCGACATAGTCCACGGCTGAAACGAGGCAGAGGGGACCTGAGCCCCCAGGGACCTGCCTTGTCCCACGGCGGCCCTGGGCTCCTCCGTGAGGCCGCGTCTGTGGAGCAGCTGCCCGCCGCCAGTGGCTGCTGACCCATTTTTCCAGAAAATTGTGCGTCGGGGCGGAGGCCAGTTTGGACACAACAGCGGCCACAGGCTGCCGTGCGTGCTTCCTTCCAGGCCTGGTTTCCAGGCCCGCACCGTCTCTCTGTCACTGAATCCTCCCAACGCCCTACCTGTAGGGAGAGAAGGGATGGCCGTCCTTCTCTCCTTACAGCCGAGGCTCGGAGAGGAGCAGTCACTTGCCCCAGGGCACACGGTCAGGCAGCCAAACCGCAGGTGATTCTAATTCCAAAGGCTGCTCCCTAGTGCTGCGTGAGGCTACGCCCCAGGCCGGGAGAGGTGGTCAGGAGGCCCACTCCACAGGGGTGGTCTCCGTCTCTGCCTCCGCCGGACAGGGAGCGAGTCTGTGCAGGAGGCCTCAGTGCTTCCTAGTGGGCGACCCTGGGGCTGAATGGACAGGGAATCCCTCTGGCCGGGCTAGAACCCGCGGCCTGGACGGGGTGGGGGTGGCGGGGCGGAGAGAGCGCCTCCTCTCCGAAGGAAGAAGAACGGAAAGGTCACTCTTAGGGAACACCACGTGGCAGATGGGATGGGCCCAATTACTTGGGGGGCCCCAATGGGCTTCAGACATCCCCTGGATGCCAGGTCTGTCCTAACACGACCGCCACCACCGCGGAACATTTCTCACCTTTGGCTTTTCTTCGACTTCATCCAGGTGCGCCCATTTCTTCCTGTCCATACAGCCTCCAGGTGAGGCATCCAGCCTGGACTTGCGCCAGCACCGATTGGCTCAGGGCGCCACCAGGCTTTGCCAGCTTCTCCCAGGGATGAACAGGCCATGAAAGTGGGCTGGGTGAGTTCGGAGCAGACTCGTGGTAGGGTGACCAACCATCTCGATGAGCTTCCGGGACGCAGGAATTTCAGTGCTAAACCTGGGACGTCCCTGGCAAACCGTTTTGACATCCTGAGACATCGCTGCTGGAGGTACTTGGAGAAATGTCCACTGGGGATGACAAAGGGACTTTGATTTGGCGTGCAGGCCGCATGTGCCAGAAGTGCCCGGGCCACCGACGCACAATAACGCCCAGCACTTGGGGGCTTGCAAGCTCTTAGTCAATAGCGCGCAGTTGCTGAAATCGGAGGAAAAGGGTGGGACTGTTAGGCGCCGAGCAGAGAGACTGGCTTCGGAATGGGAGGCGCTGTGTCTTTGATGGCTGAACCCTTGCTCTGTGCTCCTGCCCTGAGAGACTTCGGGAATATGCACTGCCTGCAGGGGACACAGCGACTCAGGTAGACCGAGTCACCAGCTGAGTGGAAGACATTCCGTCTCTCTCTCCTCTGGAAGGGACTCTGCTGCGGGTTTTGACCAAAAGAAACGCGAACCAGTATAGTGTTCACTAACTCACCAGAGGAGACCAGAGTGAGTGAGTGAGTGAGTGAGTGAGTGAGTGAGTGAGTGTGTGTGTGTGTGTGTGTGTGTGTGTCAGGGGGAGGGGCTTATTGGGTGATGAACTCTCTGGGCTCTGAGCAGAACAATGCACAGAGCCCTTCCTCGGGTCTCCTCGGGTCATGACATGGCGACGCTGTAAGGTAGGCGAGGATGGGCATCACTGGCGTCAGGCCACTGTAAGGGCGAGTAAACTGAGGCTCAGAGGTTGCACAGCTAAGTGGTGAAACCCATACCTTGTGAGATGGCGCACGCGTGGTCTCGGGCCCGGCCTCTGCAGACCGGGACCCAATCCCACACGGCTCCCTCAAACTGCATATCCCTCCGCGGGCTCCTTGCACCTGCCGGACGAGGACCAGTCTCCACGCACTGGGGAGAAGGCCTCCCTGTCCCGGCAACAGCGGGCCTTGCCCACCTCAATTTCCTCCCTCGCACACTCTGTCACAAAGCTACTGATCGCCATGGATAACACATCCATAAAAAGGAACATTATACAGGCCCTGACTGGTGTGGCTCAGTTTGTTGGGCAACGTCCCGCAAAGCAGAAGTTTGCAGGTTCGATTCCCAGTCAAGGCACACTCCTGGGTTGTGGGTTTGGTCCCTGGTTGGGGCGCATACGACAGGTACCAGACTGATGTTTCTCTCCCTCTCTTTCTTCCTCTCTTCCCCTCAAATAAATAAATAAGTAAATAAATGGAATAGTATTCAACACCAAAAAGAAATGAGCTATTGGTGGGCGGAGGTGGAAGAGAGTGCACGGGAGATAAATGATAATGGGAAAAATACAATAAAAGAAGACTTTAAATAAATAAATAAATAGAAATGAACTCTCAGGTCATGAGACCCTTACGTGCACACGACTAAGGGAAAGACTCCAATCCCAGAGGCCACTACTGTGGGACTGCAACCGCAGTCACATGCCGGGAAGGAAGGGCCTTCCGACAGCACGTGTGATCGTGGGCCCCTAAGATTAGCCTGGAGCCCAGCATGCCTGCGGCCCCGTGACGTCACGGCCAGGACAACGCTGCAGCCCCGTGACGTCATGGCCAGCACGACGCTGTAGTGCAACACTTCGCTCCCGTGTTGGTGGGGAGGCTGCTGTAAACGAACTTGTTGTCCGCCATGTACAAGTGTGGCGCAGCCCTGGCCGGTGGCTCTGCTGGCTGGAGCACCGTCCCATATGCCAAAGGGTTGCGGGTTCCACTCCCAGTCCCGGCATGTGCCTGGGTTGCGGGTTCGAGCCCTGGTTGGGACGCATATGGGAGGCAACCAATCGATGTTTCTCTCTCACATTGATGTTTCTCTCTCTCTCTTTTCCTCCCTCCATTCCTCCCTCTCTAAAATCAGTAATAAAAAATATGTTTGGGTGAGGATTAAAAAAAGGAAGGCACATACAATAACGTACAGCCCATAATAGCTTGATAATGATAATAAACGACTATGCTATAGCTCACTCGTTTACTGCCCTATACTTTAATTGTCATTTTAGAGTGTACTCTGTCTACTTATTTTTAAAAAGCCTTTGCTGTAGGACAGGATGCTATGTCACATACACGCATGCTGGCGGCAGCCTCACAGGTCTCGCGTGTACCGCGTCTGTTCGATGCCTCGTGTTCGCTGGGTCTTGCTTTAATCTCGCGTTGTTTTGTGCGGTGACACGCCCTACAGGTTCGTAGCCTGGGAGCAGCGGGCTGTGCCCTCTAGGGTTGTGTCAGCGCGCTCACGATGTTCACACAGCGCCTTCCTAAGGGCCCCACTTCTCAGAAGGCATCCCCGTCACTAAGGGGTCCGTGACCGTGCAGCCATGCCCCCTCACCCAAGGGAGATGCACTCCGAGACCCCCGCTGGATGCCCGAAAGCATGGCGGGTGTCGAACCTTCTCCACACTGTGTTTTCCTGTACATGCATCCCCATGATAAAGTTCGATTTATACATTAGGCGCAGGAAGAGATCAGCAACACCAGCTAAAGGTAAAACAGAACAATTTTAACCGTACTCTGTAATAACAGCTATGTGAATATGGACCCCCCACTCTGGTCCCTGACCTGATAACTGAGATGGCGACCGAGTGGCGGAGTGACTAGCGAGGGGCACCGCATATGTGCGGCACACTGGGCAAAGGGCTGACTTGGTTCCACGAGAAAGAAATGTTTGGGCTATTGGAGCTGATGAAAGAATGATCAGGCATATAAAACTGGTAAAGAAAATTATGAAAAGGAGCACAACCCCACTAAAAACAACCCCAAAGAAATACAGTATGTCTTTTTAAAAAAAATCCTCATCCAAGGACATGTTTTCATTGCTTTTTAGAGAAAGAAAGAAACATCAATGTGAGAGAGAGACAGTGAGTGGCTGCCTCCCGTACACACCCAGACTGGCGATCGAACCCACAACCTAGGCATGTGCCCTGACTGGGAATTGAACCCATAACCTTTCCTTTACAGGATGATGCCCCAACCAACTGAGCCACACTGGCCAGGGCCCAATACGCCTTTTGAAATGCCGAAGGGGGAAAAAACCCTAACTGCTTAATAAATTACATAGGAACATATTTGCTGTTTTATGGTAACAGTAAATAAACATAATAAACTTTTATGTCTTTCAATGTATTTAATCCTAAAATTTGACCACTCGATGCTTGCAAAACCCTGGATTTTAAGTAAACAAAAGTAATGAAATTTAGCCAACTTATATGACATTCCGACCAAGTATTTTCAAGATAATTGATCATACATCAGCTACATAAAACCCTTAGAACAATGAAGGCCAGAAAAATTCTAAACGCAGATGCTCTGGCTTTAGGGGAAGCTGAGAGGGAACCCAGGGTGCAGAGCGGGCGCAACGAGAAAAGCAGTTCTCTGCTTCCTGGGACCGCGTCACTCAGGCCGCATGGGGGTGGGGTGGGGGGGTGGGGGGTTGGGGGGGGTCTAAGGAGAAGCCGTCGGATGAGTGCGGTGCTGTTCCTCCTAAGTGAGACGACAGCCCAGGCAGGGCGCCATTTAGCCAGTGACAGCAGGGCTACCCAAAAGGTCACACTGACGATGTCTACACAGCAAGAAAACACTGATGTCATTATTTCCATGTGAATTTATTTTCCATACTGGTCACTGAATATTTTTAATATCGTCCTGCCTATGAAATGGTGGAACAGGAGTTATCAGCCCTACTTTCCCTTTACTTTTCCCCGACTTCACGTTCTGTGGACGCTGCAGCACACCGCAGAGGAGGCAGGAGGGCTCAGCCAACACTCAGGCCAGCACCCGGGGCGGCCCCGCTCCGCGTGGGCCCTGCTGTCCTTCCCTGTGCAGGTGGCACCTGAGCCACCTGAACGTGAGCCGCAGACATCCTGATGACTCACCCGCAGACACGCCACCTGTGTTTCCGAAACCCCAGGAGATTCTCTCACGTAACCGTAATATCATTTTTGTGCCTAAGAAAACTCAGTAACTTCCTAATATCGGGTCACCTAGTCCCCTATTCAGATCTCCCAAGTGTATAGTTTTCCCAAAGTCGAAGCCAGCCAAGGCTGCTGTGTCTTCTATCATCTCTTTCGGTCACAGGGGTCCCTCCACCTCTGTGGCCCTCTGATTCCCCGACACTGACAACGTTGATGAAAGTAGGCCAGGCCTCTCGTAGAATGTCCAGAGTTCTGGACGCGTCTGGTCGCTTCCTCATGACAGAGTCTAACTTGGATTTCCCGCAAACTGGAAGTTGGGCCTGAAGACTTGACTTGACTCGGGTTAGAAAGTCGGCGAGACCACTTCGCAGGTGAAGTACGTGCATAATCATGTTGCATCAGGAGGCCCGTGACGTCATTCTGTGTCCCTGTTTATGTGGTTAAGACCGACCACTCGATGAAGGGGTGACAGCGAGATTTTCACACTGTGAACAGAGATGTTCAGAGCCACGGGCAATGGAACGTGGACAGAGTACATATTGAGACAGTATTAATTCATCAGGGATAATCGTGGTGTCCTGATTGCATGAGGAAATGTCCTGTTTTTTAGGTCTCCCCAGGAAGGACTGAGGAGCCAGCGGCTGAACGGAGCGGGTGTTGGGAGTGTGTTTTAAAGGAACATAACAATGAATCACGCCCAAAAGAATGAGGGCAGGATTTGGAGATGGTGACGTCGAGCATAGCTAAGCCCTGAATGTGGACTGGTAGCTAGTTCAGACCCAGATGCCATGGATGACTGTGACCTCGGTCATGGCCAAAGTATTCTCCTGCTCTCGCAGCATACCAAGCGAACGCCCGTGCAGGCAACTTCGTAGAACGTCAGAATATTCTCACAACTTCTTTAAAGGGTCAAAGACCTCGTGCCAATCTTAACCTTCTACGGCTCACTCACACTTGTTTGCCCAAGTTAAAGTCAGAAGTGATTTTCCAGAAAGGCCAAAGGATGAAGTCTGAAACAACAGCTGTTTATAAAAGGTAGGTTTTGTTGAGTGACAGTCCATTTCCTTCTCACACGCTTCCCAGCCTGCCGCAGGGGGCAGTTCTGGGGGCCACACCGGGCCTTGGGTTCAGACATGGGGGGCAGAAGCCCCTCTTGGCCTCGGAGGGAAACCCGATCCAGGAAAGAAACGACAGTCACAGGCTGCCTCCCAGGCCCTTCCAGGTTCCTCCGGCGGCCTGCGCAGAACCCTCTGCTGACGATGGCCCTGGCTTCTCGGGGCCCCGGACCTAGGAAGACATTTAAAGGAAGTCTGGCCAGATGCCAGGCAATGGCTTTGGTGGTGCTTTCCAGGTTACAGAGATATTTTTACGTTTCTCAATGCCCCTCCCCTACAGGACAAGCAGCAGCCCTCTGAAGCCCATTTTACAGACAAGAACATGGAGGTCCAGAGAGGCTCAGAGACTTCTCAAGACCACACAGCTATCACAGGGCGGAGCCGGTCGGAGATCTGACTGCCCCGCATCGATCAATCTTGCCTCCGCACTGTGCTGAGTTTACACCTGTCCTTGCAAACTGCAGGACGGCCTCCGAGGGCCTAGGTAAGAAATCATTCACCGAGGTTTTCAGCACAAGGGCAGTTCAAAGAAGTCAAACTTCACACTAGTAACCTCTCCAGATGACACTCTTTATCACCCGATGCCTCACAAACAAGTGTGTCCAGGGGGCAGTTTTATTTGGGTCCCTCCTTCACTCCCCATTCATGCGGCAAGCAGGTACCGACACCCACTCTGTGCCCAGCCTGTGCTGGAGCCGGGAACTCCGACATGCCTCAGTCCTTTGCCTGCCCTTCAGGGTGTCACGTCCCACTGAGGGGTCAGACATACTACCTCTAACTCTGTATCATGTGCTGGGTGCTCAGGCGACACGTGCAAGGTGCCAGACAGAGGTTTGAGCAAGGGACTCGGGCTGCACGATCCTCCCTGGTGAGTCAGACAGGTTTCCTAAAGGTGACATTTAAGCTGGACTTTAAACAATGAGTAGGATTATGACAGACTGAGTGGATGGAGAACTATTTAAGAATTCAGCTTGCATAAAATCTTGCTTCCGCCTTGGCTGGTGTGGCTCAGTGGATTGAGTGCCAGCCTGCGAACTGAAAGGTCACCAGTTTGAGTCCCAGTCAGGGCACATGCCTGGGTTGTGGGTGAGGTCCCAGGTTGGGGAGTGCAAGAGGCAATTGATCCAGGTATCTCTCACACACTGATGTTCCGCTCCCTTTCTTTCTCCCTCTCTCTAAAAAAAGAAAATAAATAAAATCTTAAAAAAAAAAAAAAAAAAGCACCTCTTTTCCCATCTCACATGTGCCAGGGATCTACCCTGGCCTTACTATTCCTAGAGAGTGCTTACTCATGTCCCCAAATTCCTCCCACATTTCTGCAGCCCCAAACTGTCCGAAAGGTCTTCTGGATGAGCCGCATTTTACTACAGCCGAACCACATCTGCTTCTCATCAGTCAAGGTTAGTGACCAATGGCCCCCAGCTCTACCAAGCAGCGCCCACAATTGGCTGGCCCCAGCGAGCATTCCAAGCAAACACGTATTTGCTGTGAAATCAAATACCTCCCAGGCTCGTGTGTGGGTTGGACTCTCAGCGGCCTGCACCGCCTAATATTGAACACAACCGAAGGTTCCCTAAGCGGGAAGGGCACCGTCCTAGACTATCAGCATGTAGGACACACAAATCTTGCACAGTTATCTGCAAGGAAACCGTTCTTGTAGTTTAAGACTCCAAAAATCCATTTTGTAGTAAGTGCTTTTGCCTGAGAAGAGGATCATAAATAATTGCTCCAGTTTTGAATCACTTTTAATCTCAGAAGGCATTTCTGAAGTGTTTCTTGGGAATTTAAGAAATGGATTCCGAGCTAAGAAAAGTTGACTTGTCTCTAGATTGGAAAAAAAAAATCAGTGTCAACGCGAAACAAACTCTATGTACACAGCTTCATTTGAGAAGGAGATAAAAGTTAATGCAGTGAAATTAGCGCCATCCACAAAGCTGGTCTTACATTGGCTACAAACCTAAAAAATTGAAGTGCGGCAGGGAGAGAGGCCCATAGAATGAGGAATGTTTCCAGGCCCTCCTCTGGGTGGTGTGCATGGAAGAACTCATGTAGCTAACAGCCTGCCAGTTCTGGTCTTTCATTATACAACCACAGTGCAGGAAAGTTAGAAAGTGCAAATAAATGAAGGACAACATAAACATCGCCCACACTGCCATGACCCAGGGACAACCCTATTCTCACCTTGGTGAACATCCCTCCAGGCTGTTTTTTATCAAGAGCAAAATTACATAAAATTTTCCCCAACAAAAATCAGATACCTTACATACTATTTGGACACCTGGCTTCCTTTTTTTTTTTTTTAAGATTTTATGTATTTAACTTTTCAGAGGAGAAGGGAGGGAGAAAGAAAGGGAAACCATCAACGTGCAAGAGACAACATGGTTGCCTCTTGCTTGGCCCACAACCCAGGCATGTGCCCTGACCGGGAATTGAACTGGCAACTCCGCGGTTCACAGGCCAGTGCTCAATCCACTGAGCCACACGAGCCAGGGTGGAAACCTGGCTTTCTTCATTTGGTATCTAGCCACCATCCTTGCATAGCAAGAAATCATTTTGACTCAGTGTTTTTTTTTTTAATTTATTTTTAGAGAGAGGGGAAGGGAGGGAGGAAGAGAGGGAGAGAAACATCAATGTGTGGTTGCCTCTCACAGCCCCGCACTGGGAACCTGGCCTGCAACCCAGGCATGTGCCCTGACTGGGAATCGAACCGATGACCCCTTGGTTCGCAGGCTGGCTCTCAATCCACTGAGCCACAACAGCCAGGGCTGACTGTGTTTTTAGTGGCTGAAGATTACTGCTTCTGTGGATGCACCGAAACGTAACTGTTCTATCATTAGCACTCATTTCCGGTGTTTTGCTATTAGAACAACACGTCGTGAGCTTCCTTTTGCCGAGCCTGCACAAAAGAAGGCCACTTCTAAGCACCACGTGCTCGGCCACGGGTAGCATGTGGCACTGAAGAGGACACTTCCCCGTGGACGTGCCGAGGGCCCCCTGCTAAAAGCTGCCCCTTCTCCATCTCCGGGGATCAGAGCTGCCAATCGGAACGTGCTCTCTGTCCCGACTCTCCGCCTTATTCAGGAATTACGAAGGTCACCATGAAAAGGGGGACAGTTGAGCCGAATCCCAGGACTTTCCCCGTTTGTCATCAGGTGGGGAAGTCGACGTTCTCCGTGATTTGTGAGCAGCGACTAGCAGAGCCCGCGGCCTCCGGGCTCCGTCTTACAGAATTGAGGTTTCGTGTGGGGAGAGGATGCAGCAGACCCTTGTACAAGAGTGAAGGCCTTTGAGTAACTGAAACGAAACCTACGGTCAAGGCAAATCAGACCCTGAACGCGGTTAATAACAATGACTTCTATTGTATTTTCATTGCACGTTCCCTGAGACTTTACCTCCTTAAAGCACAGATTCGCAAGACCGTCGATGTAAATCTTTTTATTAGAGCAGTCATTGTCACTGCCACCTCCCCACCTGTCCCCCGCCCCCCCCCACACACACACACTGTGCCTGGAATTTTAAAATATATATCCCTAGGGTCTGAATGTTTGGGGATGAGATTTCCTTTTTTATGTTTTGATCCTTCTCCAAAAAAGTCAATTACAACATGGAATTATACATTCCCAGACTCCTAAGTTAAAAGAATCTAGCCTTCTCTTCTCCAGTTAGAGGTGCAGAGTGGAATCTTAAAAGGCTACAATCCACATTTTAAAGTCCCGCTGAACAGACGGTCGCCTTGGATTTGGGCAGAGACACATCCCTCAGCTGGAATGGGCCCCGCAGACGCCGGGGTCCACGTAGCCGGCAGAGCCTCGCTCTCAGGCCGAATTCCCGAGACGCTCACTGTCAGAGCCCCGGGTCCTGCACCACCTCGATCGTTGGGCAGTCCAGGCTGGGAAGTCTCTTCAAACAAGGTCAGTTCCTATGTGAAAGGTGCCTCTTTGGAACTTAATAAAATTCAATTTTATTCTCTACTGATACCCAGTTCTCTTGGTAGCTTGATACGAAACACATTGTGCTTGAAATCAACAGAAACAGTAAGTCGTGTTCTTGGATTTTAGTAAGTCATGTTCTTGGATTTTGGTTGAAACCAGTCTCACAGAAAAAAGGAGAAAAAGTCCGTGTGGAGATGTGTTTTTACGCCCTTTAGAAAACTGTTAAGTTTACCAAGAACTGCCAGAATGAGTAAACTGAGGCAAGACCTTGTCGGGTGCCGACACAGACATGAAAACAACGGTACCATGATTAAATAAGCTTTTATTGTCACATTTAACTGCTTCGTCAGGTATACATCGTAGACTCCAGTATGGCATAAAAGAAAAATAGATTCCTGAATGTCAAAGTAGGAACAGGGGAGATGGCCATGGCACTTAAAAGAAAACTGACTCACACGGGTGCGGAGGCCCGAGCAGGCGCGGAGCAGACGGGCGCACTTGCAGGCCGAGGCGAGCGCTCTGCGGCCCTTCCCGCCGGACGGCGGCGGTCCACGGCCCACGGGAGACCAGGGAACACAGACCCCGCGGCGCGGGCGTCGAACGCACGGCAGCTGCGTGTTTCCTTTCCGGTCCGCGTCGTCCGGTTTAGCACTGGGACTGGCTCAGTGAGTAAGCCTCTCTTCTGTGAAATGAAACTCCTCTTTCAGAACCGGGACTGTGAGCCTCTTTGACAGCTTCCTTGTTTTCCCAGGTTTTAACTAGTCCAAAGGAAAGGCAATTGTGTTCCAAAGCACTGACTTCGTAGGCTGACCTCGCCATAAACGGTGGGTCTTGTCATTCCCAAACCAGGAGCCTAAAATGCTCATGAGTGTCTGCAGTGGTTTCACACGTTCTGGGCAAAACTAGAAAACAAAGCACTAATTAAATAAAATTATAAGTGCATCCCAACAGGAAGTCTCAACATATTCCATAATTACCCTCCAAATGGCAGCTTAAAAAAAAGTATGGTTATTCAGATTTAAAACGAGTATTTATTCACCAAGATTCTCAGACAGCTTATGAAACGTCTTTCCTCCACAAAGAAAATGAACACTAGGATTCGTCAGAAGGTCTAAATGCGTTACACCCCTCACGTACGAACTCAGCTAAACCACTGTGTCTGGAGTCTGTTCGTCACACACCTCCGGTCGGGAACCTCACCCCTTTTGGGGACCCACTGCTGAGTGCCCTGCGTGTCAGACTCCAGAACAGAGACCGTAAGTGTGGCTAGTGCAACACAGCAGTCACTGTAGTTCCACAAAAGAAAAATAAGTAATTTATTTTATGACATACTTATTTGGATGATTACTTACTGGTAATTAGTATTTCTACATGTTTTTGAAGGCAACCATTTTAAGTGACAATACAGATCAGGCTAGTAGAAAAAGTGAGAACAAAGCCTCCTCTTTCGACCTCAGAGTCATGCAGACAAGAGAAGCTACATCCGATTTGTTCCAACCAGGCTCCTTAGAGTGATCAAAATTTCTTTTCCGGCAAAGATGAATTTGGCTCATCATAGAAAGAAGGGTCTTTGAAGGCTGCTGCTAAACTCATTTCCCTTTGAAAAAGTAAATTTCAAGGCATGATAGTGCAAGAGGTAAGTTTTTGATTTATAGAACATTTATAGACTAATTGTGCTTAGTCTCTAATTACCAATTTATTTTAAAGAACAGAAACTACGCTGATAAGTTTCTCTCTGCCTAAATTTACCAGTACATCCACGAATCGCACCAGAATTAGGACAATTTGATTATCTCAGTGATTCTGTCGTGACGCCCGACACGGCGTCCGCAGGGGAGGCCTTCGGAGGCGAGGCCCCTCCCGGTTCTGTGCCCAGGACTCTGTGGGAGCCCAGGGGTCTGAGAAAGCAGTTCTCCCTCCAGATCGAGCCCTCAGAAGCCTCTCTGAATAGGTGATGAAGAGAACAGTGCTACGGGGAGAGACCCTTCTGCTCAGTTAGATCTGGGACGTCTGAGTGTTCCTGGAGCCCCCGTCGGGATGCGCCATAGGTCGAGAATCCCTGGCATGAGAGTATTCGCTATTAGAGGGCTCCGCAGGGTCGATCAGATTTTCGTAATCACTGTCGTCTGATTCCTCCACACTGTCTCCAGCGGCTCCCTGGGAAGGAGGAAGGTCGGCTCCAGCTCCCGCGTACTTCAGTCCGGCGCTGCTGGGAGCGTAACTGGAAGAGCCTACGGCTTGAGGTCGAGGCATAAAGACACTCGTCTCCATGCGAGAGTGGCTCAAAGTACTTTCTTGATTGTTTGGGTGAAAATCAGAGTAAGGGGGAGGGGGGTCAGAGGCCTCTGCGTCCGCCAGTGTACTCCCGCCTTCGGCTGCAAACCCCGCATAGGGCGTCCGCGGGCTGAGCGCCGGCTCCGGGCTGTCGGACGGCACCTGTCTGTTCATCATCGCCTGCTGCAACCCTGGGTGAAAAGAGGAAGAAAACTGTAACACAGTCTGTCGTTTCCCAGCTGTGCACCTCCACGCACTCAACCTGAACGTTCTGGAAAGTGGCAACAAAGCGGTGACACGGATTATTACTGTTCGTTTACATGTGCACAATACCTCGTAATTTACTAAGCATTTCTCTACACATTAATTCATTTAAGCTTCAAAACATCAATAATGTCATCAGTACTGATGTGACTGTTTCCATTACATAGGCAAAAAACTGGAGTTCGAAAAGGGTAAGTGACCCCACGAAGGGAACAGCTAGAGAGGGCCCGACCCTCCGAGCGCCGGGTCGTTTGAGCCCGGCTCCGTCCCCCACCTGCTGCTGACTGACCTGACTGTGCGGACAGAGGACGAAGAAAACAGCCCTCGCCACCCTGGGCAGTCCTGGGAATGAGCGTTTTCCTTGACAAACCTTGTATTAAAACACTTCTGTACAACCTCCTGTCACTATACATGCTCAGTCCTCTTTCCCCTAGAAGGTGAGTGGCCCTCTGTCAGGGGGCCAGCGTTTCCAGGAACTAGGCCATAATTTTACCACATTTTTATGGATGCTCTGAAAGCCCCATATCTGAGTCTACAACCTTTAAATTTTTAAAGTATATTTAAAAAGATTCTATTTAGCCCTAGGTGGTGTGGCTCAGTGGTTTGAGCACCGGCCCACAGACCGAAGGTCGCCGGTTCCATTCCCAGTCGGGGCGCACGCCTGGGCTGCGGGCCGGTCCCCAGCTGGGGGTGTGAAAGAGGCTGTTAGCTGATAGCTGTTTCTCCCCCACATCATGTTTCTCTCCTTCGTTTGCCCCTCTCTCTAAAACAAACAAATAAATAAAATCTTTTAAACAGAGATTTAAAATCTTTAAAAAGATTTATTTTAGAGACATCGATCAGCTGCCTCTCGCACGCACCCTGACCTCGGACAGAACTCACGACCCAGGCACGTGCCCCGACCAGGAGTCAAAATGCTTACCTTTTGCTCTGTGGGACGATGCCCAACCAACTGAGCCACACCAGTCAGGGCTAAAGTACATTTCTAATATAAAAATTATATTTCTGCAAAACATACTTCTGCAAAATTTAGAAAAGAACAAAGAAAAATTGCCTACAATTCTATCACCCAGATAATACTTAGGACTTTGGTAAAAAGATCACAAGATTGGGGTTGGAAATGCAAACTTCAGGCGTAAGGACCCATTTCTTTCCTGAACTCCACTTTCATCCCCCAGCCCCTGCGTGCTCGGCACACGTGTGTGTACTTTACACACAGCCAAGATCACATATCCTCTATATCCTAGTCGCTCTATATCCTAGTGTTTTTGCTGAAGATTATATATTGTAATTAAAAATTCACTTCGATTGCTGTACAGTACTCCACTGTATATAGACATACCAAAATTTATTCAACTGTAATACCACTGTTGTTCATTCAACTATTTTAATAGGTCGTTTCCAAGATTTTAGAATTATAAGGTTGTGATTAACATTCTTGTGCATAAATCCCTATCTGTACTTCCTATTGTTTCTAGAGAACTGTAAGAGTAGAAATGAACCAGTCATCACTTATTTAGAAATATAAATTACATTTTAATTGGTTTGCAAATATTACATTTTTAAAGATTTTATTTTAGAGCAAGGGGAGGAGAGGGAGAGAAGCATCAGTGTGAGAGAGAAACATCAGCTGGTTCCCTCTCTTCCCTCTCTTCCGCGCCCCATCTGGGCCGAACCTGCACCCCAGGCACGTGCCCTGACCGGGAGTCAAACCGGCGACCTTTCGCTTTGCGGACAATGCCCAGCCAACAGGGCCACACGGGCCAGGGCGGTTTGCGAGTGTTCCTGTCCAATCACAAACGGTTAGCTACACCCTTCTCTCTTTTACACTTGATATTATTTGTTTTATAAATTTTACCTACAAATGTTACATCTGGTGGCATTACAGCAAACGTGCCTGTTACCAAGCTGGAATTAACAGATTCTGGAGCCTAGTTCTCATTCAGCCAGCTGGTTCTTAGCTTAATGGTACCCACCACCCACCGCTACCAGTAAACAGACACTAGAAGCCCTTGCCGTGACGCTGCCCACGAACCAAATGCAAAGTTGAGGGTCTGCAGTGGGGCCTCTAAGGGGCCGCAGCCCCTGCTGGGCGGGCCCGGGCCGCGGGCAGGACGGCACCCCACCGTGCACAGGTCGCGGGGGTCCGCACCAGTCACTTCTCGGCGCCCTGACTGGCTTCAGCCTCTCCACTGGGGTCTTCTTTCTCTTCCGGCCAGAGGCTTGGGAAGGGCGCCGTGAAACCCACCACTTCTCTTCCGAAAACGCTTGAAGGAAAGTGGGCTCCGCTCCCAAAGAGCCTCACTCGGCACTTGATGAGTGCAGAAGGGTTTATGTGATTTGTTGCCTAATTTGGTGTTTAACACCAGACACTCCCCTCTTACTGAATGGTAAAACTAACAGGAAACTCACTTCTTTCTTGTTCCTTTTCGTTTTTCCTCTGAGTTATTTGTCTTCTTAATTTGTTCACTTCTGCTTGATAAGATTCAACTACTCGCTCACTCTTTTCTACATCTGCACACACTGCCTGAGGAAAGAAAATGACGACAAGAACAATTAGTTTAACCCCACGCTCCAGGCCTTCCGTAAATACAGCATCCATTGCAGCGAGAGGAGGAGCCCGGAGCTTCCCCCGGGGTAAAAAGAGACGCGTCGGACAGAGTGATCCCACTGAGGTCCGAGGGACCAGCACTCTCTTATTCCCAGGCTTGCTTTCTTAATTTTAAGATGATCATGCTGTTAGTGCATACATTCTTGAAAAACAAGGGTAAGTGGGAAAGATATATATTTTTCCTGGATTATTCATTTTTATTGAAATGGGAAGCAAACTTTTGATACTAGTCTAGCATACAAAGGACACAAAAAAGGTAAGACAGGAATTAGATGCTTTCAACTTTTATTTATAACCAACGATCACAAATCAGATGACATTAAAAAAAGGATTTATTTAATAAAAAATATTTATAATTAGGGAAAGCTGAAAAAGAAAGCAAGTATCATAGTATCATGGGAGAAAGAGAGGGAGAGAAATATCAATGTGTGGTTGCCTCTCACTCGCCCCCTACTGGGGACCTGGCCTGCAATCCAGGCATGTGCCCTGACTGGGAATCAAACCGGCGACCTTTTGGTTTGCAGGCCTGCACTCAATCCACTGAGCCACACCAGCCAGGGCTCACAGTGAAGATTTAATGAATGCCCAGGCCTGGTAGCTTAGTTAGTTGGAGCACCATTTCCAACACACCAAAGTTGTGGGTTCAATCCCCAGTCAGGGCACATACAAGAATCAACCAATGGCTCTGGCTGGTGTGGCTCAGTGGATTGAGCGACAGCCTGCAAACCTAAGGTCACTGGTTTGATTCCCAGTCAGGGTACATGCCTGGGTGGCCAGCCAGGTCCCCAGTTCGAGGGTGTGTGAGAAGCAACCATGTATCTCTCACACACTGATATTCCTCTCCCTCTCTTTCTCCCTCCCTTCCCCTCTTTCTAAAAAGGAAATGAATAATCTGGAAAAAAAAAAAGAATCAACCAATGAATGCATAACTAAGTGGAACAACAATTCGATGTTTCTCTTCTTTCCTCTCTTGCTATAAAATCAATAAATAAAAAAATTTAAGAAAAAGATTTAATGGAAGACGACTACTTGAGATCACGTCTCTGTAATTCAACCCTTCGCGCCAGCGCGCTCTACGCGATACTGGTGTCTCCAGAGCGGGCCTTAGGCAATCGGCAGTGAACTGTATACAGCAACCCGAGGCCCGTCGGAGGGTGCCGAGTCTGAGAACAGCACGGTCATGAGTTCAGGACAAAAAGCTGTTTTTCACCGCTCGGTCCTTCCGTAGCAGCGGTACCAGAAACTGCCGGGAAGCGGGCCGGGCACCGGGAGCCAGCATGAAGTTCCCTGCACGGCGAGGTGCACTTCGCCCTGACCTGGAACACTGCCCCTGGACACTGCCCGCGGGACGCCTCCTCTTTGGCCCCAGGCTGATCTCAGCCTACTTCCTCCTTCTCAGTGGCCGCCTTCCTTCCTCACTCCAGTCCTGGGGCCTTCTTCCCCAAAGGGAGGCTTTCTCCAGGCCTGGGAGGGCTTCTTCAGCTCCACCCCCTTCCTCCTGGTCCTCAAGGCCTCTTTTGTTCTTCGGGTTTTAGAGAAAGTTACCCCCGAGACAGCATCAGGGGCCACAGAACGCGGGAAAGTACTGTCAGCACCTAGCTCAGTATTTGGCTTGAGGAGTTGTTTCCATAAATACTTGTTGCACGAATGAGCAGCTCCGCCTCAGCCCTCCTCCTCGGCCCTCCTCCTCGGCCCTCCCCCTCGGTGGAGGCACCGGGGCAAAGTGAGTGAACGGGAGGGGAGGGGGCTGGCTGCTCCGGGTCTGGGCAGTCTCTGCTCAGTTACAGCCGATGAGGCAGCCAGGTTCTCAGCAATCGTGCTGCAAACTCGGGCACGTTTTCCTGGATACAACACTGGTACAAACGGGCCACGGGACTGACAATAGTAACACTGCCACTGCGCCCCAGAGTGCCGCCCGCCGGACGCGTCCGACGCCGCTCTGAGAAGGGACACCCTCCCTTGTTGACCACGGTTCCTTTGTCAGTTGGGGGATTATCAAAAATGAAAGATTAGAAGCATTTGGGTAATACAAATAAGATAAAAACTAGGAAACAGATCAGTTACCTGCACTTTCTCCTGGAGTGCATTATAAACCTGATAGATCGCCCTGATGTCTTTCATTACTCCGTCCTTGTCAAAGAAGTCAGTACTGGAAGGCAGACAGAAGACAGACGTCACAGAAGTTACTATAACTGCTCGAGCCTGGAAGGTGTTTTCCTATCCCTTCCACCTTCATCTAGCACCTAAATGCTGCCTCTACAAGGTGACAATGTATCAGAAATAACCTCCACACAACCAGAATTATAAGAGAGAAATATAAAGTAACCCACGTGACCAATACAATTTAAAGAATAATAAAAAGCTATCCATTTTTTAGTGACCATGGTTAGCTTTCAGGATCTCAGAATTATACATTTTCTAGACAAACTTTTATATCAATTACAAAAAAAAATGTGGCAAATGATTAAAAAAGTAATGGTAAAAGTAAACAATCTTTTCAATGAGAATAAAATTTTGATATATAGTGGTGATGGTAGAGAATTACGTCACCACATTTTCAATTTCAATCATATCAAACTTGATTTCACATTTCTCCGTAAACCTTTCACATCTTAACAAAAGAAAAGAAAGAACTTTCAGTTTACCTTTCCACTTACCCATGTTCTTTAATAACTTTGGCATAACTCTGGGAAGTATTTGGCACTGAGGACACTTTATACTCCTGCTGGCTGGTGTTGCCTAGGTTGGGGATAGCCAGGGATATCCTCTGGTTATACCTGTGGGCAGAGTCGGGGGCACCCCGTTAACAGCTCCGCTCTGGCGGAAGAACGGGTCACGGCAGCGGAGTCTGAGCCTCCGCCCTGCGGAACTATGAGAAGGCCTCGCCACGCACCTGCTTCCAGACAACCCAAGGACGCACGAACTAGCGATTTCTGTCCTTCCCTTAAAGCACACACTTGACTGCCAACTCCTTGAGGGCAAAGGGCATTCTTTTGCATCCCCACAGAGACTGGCAGAGTGCTGAGGAGGTTGTATGCTCTCAATACTACTAACACATTCATGTAACCTTGCAAGTGGCTATTTAATGATTAATCATTATTTCCACTTATGCCAATTTAATTTATTCTACTACAAGTGAATTTCCAGAGAGCAACCTTTCTGTTGTTTACAACAGACGTCGTGATCTACAGGATCTTTTTCTTAACCAGTTCACATTGCAAAACCCTCATTAACCAGCAGGTGGATTAATTTTACGATTGTCTTTAAAATCTATGCTTTAAAATTACAGTCAGATTTCCGGAGCGATAAAACTGTATTTCTACATAACGGACTATGGAGAGGCAAATGATGATTTCCAGCTGTTGATTCCTATGAGAACTGATGTGTCATTAACACACCTTGCTGATGCTTCTTGATTCGAGGACAATTTTAATTTATACAACTAACTGACAGGAAAACACCTTCTCTGACTACAAAGAAAACTGGCTAAGCGAAAGTTACAGAAGCTTTTCTTTAGAGATGCTGTGAAATGCCCATCCTCAAAGTCACGCGTCTCGAGGACTTGTATCCACATCCTCGCCGTTGGCACGAGGCCCGCGCACGCGGGAACGCCTTCCGTACCTTCGATTTGGTCTGAAGAGAACGTACTCTAAAGCGTGCGTGGAGCTGTTGGCGGTGGAGATGAAGCTGAAGAGAAGGAAGACGAGGTCGGGCGCCCCGAGGATGCGCGTGAGCTGCTTGTGCAGGACCTGCTCTCGGTAGGACATCTGCTGCTGCGTGTTCCTCCGGAACCGGTACCACCCGATCACCTTCTGCAACGGGAGCGCGGGGAGAGCGTGAGCAGCCGGCCGCGCGCGGTCTCGCCGGCTCGGCGCGGAAGGTATCCGTACAGGCCCCTGCGCACCAGTGCTAACAGCTCTCCGTGCAACTGCTCGACGCGGAAAACGGCCCGGCTGCCCAGCGACGGGGAAACGGACTGGTATAGCCACACACCGGACGCCCACTCGGCAATAAAAACAGACTACTGATATATAGAAAACAGATGAATTCCAAAAGAATTATGCTGAGCGGAAGAAGCCAGGCCCAGATGAAAATCTGTGCCATAGGATTCTATTCATGTAAAATTCTGCAACATGAAGACTAATCCACAGCGACAGGACCCTGACCCAGCGGAGCAGTGGCTGACTAGGGTGGGGCTGGGGTGTGAGAAGGAGGGGTCTGAAAAGGGCCGGGAGACTTTGCAGGGGTAGACATGGTCATTAGCTTATGATGATGATGGTGGTGGTTTCATGGGTGTATACCTATCAAAACTTATCGAAGTGTATACTGTAAATATATGTACTTTATTTTATAGCAATTATACCTCAATACAATGACAAGCTGACAAGCTTTAGCCTTGTCAGTTCTGACTACAGGCTAACTGAGCTGGTTAAGTGAATGTTACTGATATGCTCTTGGGAACAATAGTTCTGCGGATGTGATCAGCGGGACATCTGGGGGAGAGATGGCCTGCAGGGCTTCCAGGAGCTTGCTAAACTGTTCCTGGGCCCCACCCAAACCTGCAGAATCCGAACCTTCGTGGGCAGAGCCAGGAATCTGAATTTAAGATAAGTTCCTTAGTTTTTTCTTGTGCATACTGAAGTTTGAAAATCACTGTTGTAGAGACAATTCTTTATTAGCAGAAGAATCCTCACATAGCTTCTGTCTTTAAAATATACTCCTTGAATGAAAAAACGTGTTTTAAGATGTAAAAGTAGTTTAAAATTGTGTAATGTTGCCCTGGCTGGTATAGCTAGCTCAGTGGGTTGAATGTGGGCCTAAAACATTTGTTTTAGCACAAAGTTCTAGAAAGTTAAAGGGTCACCAGTTTGATTCCCAGTGAGGGCACATGCCTGGGTTGTGGGCCAGGTCCCCAGTAGGGGGCATGAGAGAGGCAACCACACATTGATGAAAGACAACCTCTCTTTCTCCTTCCCTTTCTCTCTGTCTAAAAACAAATAAATAAAATCTAAAAAAATTGTGTCACGTTAAAATCAACAGTAAATCTAGATTACGTTTTGACACTTCCACGTGAGAAGGAAGTGAGCCAACGTCTGCTGAGGCCCTCTGCCAGAGCCCCAGCGAGCGATGTCACTGATATTCTCATTGGTTGTCCTAACCACCCTGGGAGGTCGGTAGTGTCTTCCTCACCGAGTTCACATCACTGCAGGGGACTACAGGGAGTAAACAGTACCTGCCCTCAAGTAGTACTTCTGAGCATAAAGCATGACTTTACATTATATTAAAGCAATTAATTTTGATATCCTTTAAATGAAAAGAAAACCCAACATTTCTGGCAGCATACGAGGTCTGTCCAGAAAAAGTCCAGCAACTGTTAATGTAATGAGGACAGTTTGTGTGACATCGATGTAACCTGGCAGTCAAAGGGACTGGGATACACATGCGTGAACAATGACAACTTCACTGTACTAGTCAGTGGGGGTGATAGACGCTGTTGAGTGAGCATGTGTACTGTGTAGCCATCACATTCAAAATGACTAAGTGATGCCCTGGCTAGTGTGGCTCAGTGGATTTAGCACTGGCTTGGGAACCAAAGGGCCGCTGGTTCAATTCCCAGTCAGGGCACATGTCTGGGTTGCAAGCAAAGTCCCCAGGAGAGGGTGTAAGAGGGGCAATCATACATTGATGTTTCTCTCCCTCTCTTTCTCCCACCCTTCTCCTTTCTAAAAATAAATAAATAAAATCTTTTAAAAAAATGACTGAGTAGAGCAATGAATTAACTCATTAAATTTTTGTTCCATTCTTAAAATTTTTCAATTAAATATTAGATTTGAAGTCTGCTTAGTGGAGGTAGTTTTTTAATAGTTCCCATCATTTTCTTAAAAAGTGGATAGTAATTAAAACATTTTCTCCATGTCCGGCACTGTTTCCAGTACCTGTGTATTTTTAACCCTAACATCTCAAATGTACCTTTTCAGGTAGCACAGTAACTTCTGAGCTGAAGACACAATTTTACCTTTCCTGGGGGCTCAAAATGTAAACCAGAATTAACTAGAAAGCTTTTTAGTCACCTAAATATTATACATCATCTTTGCCTTTATGGTAGAAATTTGTACTTTTGAAAAAATCCTTAAAGAGTTTATATTACATATAAGGTACCACAGAAAATGCAATGAAATATAAAGTATAGTTTTTGCCCTTAATAAATATCATGAAAAATAAAAAAAACATTTGTTTTAGCACAAAGTTCTAGAAAATTAAAACCCCAGATTGACTTTTAACTTGAGAATCCTGGCCTTACGAAAAGCAAAGTTAACTCCACAAAACAACCTATGTTTGGTCTACTGTGTCTCAAAACAGCAAATCCAATTTTAAAATCCCTGAGTCAATTTGGAAATGTGTCCATATGCACCACTAAAAAACCTACATAGTATTTTTATAAAGCGCAGTACTTTTTAAAAATGCCTTTTAAAAAAATTTTTCAGTTTCAGTCGGCATTCAATATTGCACTGGTTTTAGGTGCACAGCCCGGGGTTAGACGCCTACATAACTTACGCGTGACCACCCCACCCAATATTAACTTGTAAAATACATTAAAAAAGGCAAATAAAGTCTCCCTTCAGCAGCAGCCCTTCCCCAAAGTAACTACTTTTAAGTTTGGTTGGCTTGCTTCCAGATCTTTCTCCGCACATTCGAACACTCATCAGACTTGTTTTAAATAGGCCCAAATTATATTCCTTCTTCACATAACATTAACCTAGAGACCTCTCTGTGTCATCACCCGAGCACCTGCTTCACTCTTTCTAACGGCTGCTTCCTAACCCACCGCGTGGAGGCCACCCTCGCTTACTGAACCGTTCCCCACTGGGGGACATTCAGATGGGCTGCAAGATTCTCACTGTCACCAGAGATGCAGCAAACACGCTTACGCACTGGGTCAAGAGGCCAGAGTGCAGGGTGTAAGCCTTGGCTCCACGGCTACCCCCCGGGGACCGTGACCAAGTTACTTAACCTTTGTGGCTTCAACTGGGAAAGCGGATGAGAACAGCAGCGACGCACCACACAGGGCTGCTGCAAGGATGACCCGCGTCACCAGGGGGAGTGCTCAGAACACGGCCCGGCACACAGTTAAAGTGGCCGGCAACGCCAGTTTTCCTGTCTTTGCGCCTGGATGCTATATTTACTGGGACCAGATTCCTAGAGGTGACCCTGCGTATTTAAAATTCCGTTATCGCAACACCCTCCATCTAAACGTCCGTACCAACTCCCGCCCCACCCACTGCTGCGCCCCGTCTCCCATGGCCTTGCCAACGCTGGCGGCTGGCAAGCCCCTCCCGCCCCGCCAGTCTGACAGGCAGAAAGGGCGCCACGTTGCTTCCGTCTGCGTCTCCTGATCGAGGTCGGACGTCTTTTCACTTGTTTCTAGCCGTTGTGGATGGCTTTTTGCTTTTTGTGAATTTCCTCTTGATAACCTTTATTCATTTTTCTCCCTTGAAGTTTTTTCATCTATTAAAGAAAACTTCCTGGATCTTTTCAAATAATTTATTGATTTTAGAGAGTGGGGGAGGAAGGGAGGGATGCAGGGTCAGGGAGAGAAAGAAACATCGATGTGTTGTTCCATTTACTTATGCATCCACTGGCTGACCCGTATGTGCCCTGACCGGGGATCAAACCCACAACCTTGGAGTACAGTGATGACGCTCTAACCAACGGGGCTCTCTCTCCCTGGCCAGGGCTCTTCCCGGAACTTTTACTATATAGTAAGAGCTATAGAAAACTGTGCTCCAATAAGAATTTTCAGGGAACAAATTTTAGCTTTAGAAAGTGTAGTAAAGATCCATTCTCTAAAATACGAAAATACATGGAACGAGGAGGTAAGGCGGTGGCTGAGAGAGGACAGACTGTAAGAGATTCCAGGATGCAGGCTCTTGGGCAAGTCGTTGAAAATGGGAGAGTGGGACCATGAGGCCTGTGGCGGCTCTAACACCCTTTCCCAGGTGGGCGGGTGACCAGCTCAGACTCTGCGGATGCTGAGCACCCCCTGAGCTTGCTGTCACTCGCAAAGCCCTGTGTCCTTTCTTCTGCCCTATCCCCTGCACTCTGCCCTCTTCCTCTGATCTTACCTGCCTCCCTCTCTCCCTTCACCGGACAGGGGCACGGGACTGTGCCGGTCGCCAACGCCGCACTGCTCTGGCCCCTGCGCCCTTCTCGGATGTGGCAGGACCACGCCCCACACTGCCACCATTATTGTCATCCACAGGCAGCACTTTAAAAGCTCTTTTTGGTAATACGTGCTTCTAAGCAAAGGCATTCTGCTTTCTGTTTGACAAGTTGAAAACTTTTATTGAAAACCATCAAATGATGGTTTAATAACCAATCTATTTTTTCTGGAATTTACATACCAAGGTAAAAATTATAAAATTAATGTACATGTTATTAAATACTTACAAAATTATTTTTTAATTATAAGTAGAAAGACAAAACTACACAGACTCAATTCAACTACTGCCAATTTTCAGATTATAGTTCATTTCCTTTTCTGATCTTTACATAATGGAATCATACTATAATATCTAAACTTTTTTCTATTGGTACATTATAAACATTGTCTCGCATCTGTAACTTATCTTTAGACTTTACTAATGTAACAGAACTCTCATACAGTAACATCAGGTTGCATTGTCCATTTACATTCCTTTCTGGTTTCAAGCTCTGCGTGATGAGGTAAGGACTGATTTCCAAATCAGAACGGGCAGTGAAAGTAACAACATACCTTTCTCCGATCTTTGAGAATCCTGTCCAAACTCTCTTCGTTAACTTTGCTTGCATAGTCATAAAAACTGTTTTTTTAAAGAAAAAAAAAAGGATTAAAACCACATGATATTGTGACATGGATGTGCTTAGTTATCCGTATCCACAGGTCACCTAATCCAACGCTATCTTGGTCATAAAGAGAGAACTGTCTTCGACAGGCAACTGAAGAGAATCCATCCACATGCTTTGCTGAGACGAGGTTTCTACTGCATCATGTTCGGGGTGTGGGGTGTTACTCCCGCAGCAGGGAGGTACCGATAGCAACTGATTACAAAAATGGAGCATCTTCTCCTTGTTTCTATGTACTAATCACACACACACACACACACACACACACACACACACACACACAGAGGAATGCAGTTCATCCCCTGAGCAATGAAGGGAAACCGACACCGGTTGAATGCCCAACCAGAAGCTCAGCCGCACGCTTTCTCCTGCCGCTCATGTCGCTCTTGCCTCAATGCTGGGAGGCGGTGGTTTAGCCCAGAAAACCAACACGTTTTATTCCCGTATTTGTAGACGAAGATTATTGAAGGGACTTAACCCAAATCATAAAGCTGGTAGCCGGAAGAGCCAGGATTTTGAGGCCAGGTCTGGCTGGCTTCAAACTGAATGCGCTCCCCCCTAAAACAGACCACCCTGACCAGGGCCCTGCGCCGAGCGGGGCAGGCACACTCGTGCGTGGGCCTTCCTACCACTGGCCCGGCATGCCGCCCTCCTCCCCGAGGCCCACCACAATCCCAGGCCTTACAAGGTAGGAGGGAGCTCAAGACACAGGAAAGAGAGCTGGAGTCAGGAGGTGCCAGGCCCGCTCAGCTCTGCTCCCCGCCTGCGATCCCCAGCGTGTCATGCAGCCGATCTGCCCGCCTCCATTGCCTTTTTTGCAAAGAGTTTGGAGTAGACAGGCGATTTCTATCAGCTCTAAGAATTATGAGTCCGTGATGAAACGGAGTTAAATTCTTGTTCCGGTATGGCTTTGCTGACAGTAGTTTAAGGAATTTCTCAGAAGGGCAAGGCGGGGGGCACACCTAGTAAAGCTCTGGAACGGTCAGGGCCCAAGTGCCGCTTTCACGGACCAGACGGAGGCACTGTGTGGGCCAGGGCCTGAGATGCTTCTCCGAGGAGCTGCTGCCTGCTCATTTGCTTCCTACCCCTCTCTCAGTCCTGTGCAAACCCAGGACAGACGGGCTCCTCGCCTCCCTTGAGGCCTGTCCACAGGTGGCCATCTTGCATGAAGACAAAACTCTGAGGTAACGAGAGGGTGGGGGTGTGTGCAGGGGATGAACACGACACAAGTCCCCAGGCCCTCTGATGCAAGGGGGCTGGTGCTGGGCCGGCGGGTCCGGGCAGCCGCAGGGCAGGCACGGCCAGGCGCGGGGAGCTGGCAGGTATTTAAGGAGGGAAGTGTGGACCGGAACACGAGAGCAGCACTGCGGGAAGGGAGAGCGGGCCTTGGGGAACCTCCAGAAACACGGGTACAGCCTCGTCACACTGCCCGCAGGCAGAAGGGCTGGAGCTTGCTCGGGGAGCAGGCAGGGGCCTGGTGGGAGCCCGGGCAGCAGCGGCCAGTGTGCGGGGCACTGGCCTTTCCACCCTCCCCCTCCCCGCCCACGGGTCTCTCTGTCACTTGCTGTGTCCCTTCTGAGTGTCTCTCCTCCCATTTTTTTCACTTTCTGTCCTTCAGTTTGTCATAATATGCAACTGGTGTATATTAACTTAAACACAAAAAGAAAGTTTTATGTTCTCTTTGGTTACATTTTAAAGTGGAATATTTTAAAGTGAACATTTTTTATTCCTCCTAAAAACACCCCTCAATTATTTTACCCACACGTGATCCTGGCTGACTTCCTTCTCCAGGGTTGAGGAGCTCTTGCTAGGGAGGCTGGTGGGAAGCTCGCACTCCGAACCACCGAGAACAAGACTTAGGAGAGGCATGCAGGATTCGCACCTCCCCTTCCCTAAGCTGACACAGAGCCGCGCACACACTCGGTACTCAGTGAATGAGTGGACTGGATGCCCCCAGTTACACCTGTGCGTCTCTGGCCATAATTAGCTACAGGCATAAATTCACGAGTTTTTAGTCAGTTAATCTTTCAGTAAGCTAAAAGCTGCAAAGAAGGGTGTGGCTTACCTAAAAAGTTTTGAACAAGGCTGATGGTTATGGATTTCTGTAATTAGAAAGAGAAAATGCGTATTAGTTAATCACGTGGGACACAGACAACTAGAAAGTAGCCCAGGATTTTTCCTCCCCAACATCTCAGGCAATAAAACGACAGTTTTCCTTGTCTGAACAGGCACTGTTGTAGACACTGTGTTTTCACAGTATTTCAACACAGACACGTTCTCAGAAGCAAGTAAACCGGAGAAGGGCATCGTGTCTCCGTCTGCCCGTGTCCGACAAGCCTGCGTCGGACCCTTGTGTGCGGGCGCAGGCGGTGCAGGGCACCCTTCTTCAGTGTCACCGGGTCAGAGCGCGGAGGGGAGAGTCGCCCCGACTGGACGCGTTTCATCACGGTGGGTAAAAGCTGCGGCACGGCTTGGGGAGAGGGCCTCACCCACCCTGCCATCAACTTACTAACCACTGTGACGACTTGGGCCGGGCGTTTTGAAGGGGAAGGGAGGAAACTCTGGAAGTCTGTTAACCCTTTCAAAGAGGGTCAGCATCAAGGGAAACTGGTATTTATAAGGCAGATCTGAAAAGATCGCTGTGATTAACCGGAACTATTCCTTCAAGCTCATCGGGGGCCGGGCTCTGGCTTGCTTTTTAAGACCATGAGACTAATTGGCCATTCATTTATTAGTAAGCTTCTCCTGGACAGCGACTCTACCTGCTGTTTCGAATGCCACAGCCCAGAGCTACAGGCTGCAGTTTTAACTCAGTCAACACGAGACCACAACCCTGGACGACCTGGGGCTATCAGCCTCTGTGCTGCTGGTGCTGCTGCCACAGCACCCGCAGATGCTTGGCTGCCGCAGGAAGGAGAAGCTCACTTCCCCAGGACGCTGCTGACTCAGTGATACAGATAAGAAAGCCTCATCTACAATAGAAACATGCCCTTCCTTTATCACCAAAATGATACTGTTACACCTTCCTAAGTTATTTCAGAGAGTCTGTTAGTAAAGTAATTAGAATGTGAAACATCTGTAGCAAAACCATTATCCAGACTTCAGGGAAAAGGAAAAAAACCCCATCTTCTACTTGATAGGAAAGAATATTTTTTTAAATATAGCTTATTGATTATGCTATTACAGTTGTCCCATTTCCCCCCTTCATTCCCCTCCACCCTGCACACCCTCTCCCACCCACATTCCCCCCTCCAGTTCATGTCCATGTGTCATAAGTTCTTTAGCTTCTACATTTCCCCTACTATTCTTGCCCTCCCCCTGTCTATGTTCTACCTACCATCCATGCAACTTATTCTTCGTACCTTTTCCCCCTCTCTCCTCCTCCCACTCCCCTGTTGCTAACCCTCCACGTGATCTCCATTTCTGTGATTCTGTTCCTGTTCCAGTTGTTTGTGTAGTTTCTTTTTGTTTTTGTTTTAGATGCAGTTGTTAATAATTGTGAGTTTGCTGTCATTTTACTGTACATGTTTTTTAATCTTTTTCTTAGATAAGTCCCTTCAACATTTCATAAAATAAGGGCTTGGTGATGATGAACTCCTTTAACTTGACCTTATCTGAGAAGCACTGCATCTGTCCTTCCATTCTAAATGAAAGCTTTGCTGGATAGAGCAATCTGGGATATAGGTCCTTGCCTTTCATGATTTGGAATACTTCTTTCCAGCCCCTTCTTGCCTGTAAGGTCTCTTTTGAGAAATCAGCTGACAATCTGATGGGAACTCCTTTGTAGGT
>CM052542.1:152580992-152603498 GCA_028533065.1 Trachops cirrhosus | reverse complement strand
TGACAATCTGATGGGAACTCCTTTGTAGGTTACTGTCTCCTTATCTCTTGCTGCTTCTAGGATTCTCTCATTCACTTTTACATTGGCTAATGTAATTATGATGTGCCTTGGTGTGTTCCTCCTTGGGTCCAACTTCTTTGGGACTCTCTGAGCTTCCTGGACTTCCTGGAAATCTATTTCCTTTGCCGGATTAGGGAAGTTCTCCTTTATTATTTGTTCAAATATCTTTTCCACTTGTTGCTCTTCCTCTTCTCCTTCTGGTACCCATCTGATTCGGATGTTGGAAGATTTAAAGATGTCCTGGAGGTTCTTAAGCCTCTCCTCATTTTTTTTGAATTCTTGTTTCTTCATTCTTTTCTGATTGCATGTTTTTTTCTTCCTTCTGGTCCACTCCATTGATGTGAGACCCAGCTTTCTTTCCATCACTACTGGTTCTGTGTGCATTTTTCTTCATTTCACTTATTGTAGCCTTCATTTTTTCATCTAGTTTGCGACCAAAATCAACCAATTCTGTGAGCATTCTCCTGATCACCAGTGCTTTGAACTGTGCATCTGATAGGTTGGCTATCTCTTGGTCGCTTAGTTGTATTTGTTCTGAAGCTTTGATCTGTTCTTCAGTTTGGGTCATTTTTTTTTTTGTCTTGTCCTGCCTCTTACGTATTGAGGGGCGGAGCCTTAGGTGTTCACCAGGGCGGGGCACCGCAGTCGCTGGGTTCTGACGCTTATGTGGGGGTGGAGTCAGAGAGGGAACAATGGTGCTTGCTGCACTCTCTCTAGGACTTCAGTTTCCTCTGCCACTTCCCACAAGCAGATTGGGCCCTTCTGGTGCCGGCTCCCGGGTGGGTGGGCTGGTGTACGTTCTAGAACCCTGTGGGTCTCCCCAGGGATCTCTCCTGTGAGGCTGGGAGATTCTTCCGGCACCTCAACCCCCACAGGTGTTTTCAGTCGGTGCTTTTAGGCTTTATTTCCCTGCACTGGGTCCCTGGGTTGCGTGGTCTGTGTCACTGCCCGTTTCTGCCTGGTTTATCTGTGCGTGAATATGTGCCTGCGGACAGCCAGCTGCCTTGTGTGCGTCTGTGGTCCACCAACTGCCACCTGCGCCCCGAGTGCCTGCATCTGCCAGCCACAGCTTTTTCCTGCCGGGACCCTTCGACCCCTCTCCGTGGGCCTCCGACTGCCCCTCTTACTGGTCTGGGTGAATGGGTGTCAGACTTCCATACAGTTCATTTCTTTCTGTTCTGGTTGTTTTTTTGTTTCTAAATTTTTGTTGTCCTTAGTTTTGGCTGTGTGAGGAGGCACAGTGTGTCTACCTATGCCTCCATCTTGGCCGGAAGATTGGAAAGAATATTTTAAGAAAAGTCCTGGAGTAAATGCTGAACTCCAAATACACCTCCTGTCATCGATCCGCCCCAGCAGACTCCTTTCACGACTTACGACCTGGCTTAGAAGCGCACTGAGGATGTGCTCCAGACAGTGTGGATTTCCTGAAGAAGCTGAAGCTTTCTCCTGTGAGATTTTCCGCAACACCTACCTAGCACTCCACGGAGAAAGCGGGGCGACGGCCTCCAGCACGATGGTGCTGCAGATCAACATGAGGTCGGTGGGCACAGTAGCCGATGGCGGGCCTTTGGCAGCCTCCCGGGCACCCGAGGCTTTCCCGCACACCCAGAGCACATCGACACTGCAGACACCTTGTCACGTGTGTATGGCGCCCCGCACGCCCATCCTTACGAATCCCCGCTGGGAGGTGCTGCTGTTCCTGCTCACCTTCCCATCTCCACTTCTCCTCTGCTCCCCTCCATTCTTTCCAGTGACTGCTACCACATTATCTCATCAACCAGGGGGACACCTGCTGCCTAGGAGGGCTCTGCCTCACGTGAGTTAGCACAGCTTTTAAAATTAGTGTGTGTTCAAAACAAGACACAGACACTCTGTGTTCAAGTGTGACATTCAACATAAAGTCTCCCTCGCTGTGCAGAGTCCAGTAAAGGTGTCTGTGCATGGACTCACACATTTCAACAAATAATACATTTGGTCTATTTATTTTATTTAAAACATCTTATTCTGGAGGTTAAGTTATGCCAGAATATTTGTTCACATTATCACTATGAAAAACTACTCATGGCACTTTGCTTAATGCGTGGCCTTTCCAGAGCCCCTGGCTTACACTTCCTAACAGAAATGCTATTTATTTACTTACTTGCTTATTTATGAAGTATAGCTGACGTACAGTGTTGTATTGGTTTCTGGTTTACCACACCGTGATTCACACGCCTCGTGAAGCGATCGCCCCAGCGAGTCTGGCAACCGCCTGCCCAGGTGCATAGGAGCGATGTCATGAACGACCCTGTCCCCCGTGCTGTGCCTTGCACCCCGGGACGGATCTGATAACTGGGAGTTTGTGTTTCTTTACCCCCTTCCCCTCCACTGCCCTCCAGCCTCCCCTCCTTGCTCTCAGTTGCTCTCACGCCTAAATCTGTTTCTGTTTTGTTTTTCAGATTCCAGACACGAGTGAGTTCACATGGTATCTGTCTTCCTCGGTTCAACTTTTTCACTCTACATAATACTCCCTGGGCCCAATGTTGTCGTAAATGGCAAGATCTCACTTTCGTGGTGCTCGCCCACCTGCCTGCCGACGCCCAGAGGCTGCCCCCAGCCCTCGGCTCCCGTAAAGGGCACTGCAGGGAGCACAGGAGGGCACCCACCCTTCCGAACTGACGCTTTTGTTCCTCTGGGTGAACACCCGGAAGTGGACTGCTGTCGTGCCCGGCAGTTCCACTTCAGATGTTTGAGGACCCCAGACTGGCTGCACTAACATCCATCCCGACCAGCAGTGTGCGAGGGTTCTTCACACCCTAGACAACGTGTGTTCTTTGTTGTCTTTCTGATAACGGCCATTCTGACAGGTGTGCGGTGATGTTTTCGTGGTTTTGATTTTCATTTCCTGATAACTGGTGATGTTCAGCATCTTTTCACGTATCCGTTGGCCATCTGCACGTCTTCTTTGAAGAAATGTCCATTCAGATCCTCTGTCCACTTTTAGATTGGATTGTTTTTTGATGTTGAGTTGTTATAAGTTATTTATATATTTTGGATTTTGAGCCCTACTGGCTGTATCATTAGCAACTATCTTCTCTTCACTCAAAGCAGGTTGCCTTTCCAGTTTGGTGGTGATTTTCTTCACTATTCAAAAACTTCTTAGTTTAACAGAATCCCTCTGGCCCTGGCTGGTGTGGCTCAGTGGACTGAGTGCTGGCCTGTGAACTAAAGGGTCACCAGTTCAATTCCCAGTCAGGGCACATGCCTGGGTTGCAGGCCAGGTCCCCAGTAGGGGGCACGCAAGAGGCAACCACACACTGATGTTTCTCTCCCTCTCCTTCTCCCTCCCTTCCCCTCTCTCTAAAAATAAATAAAATATTTAAGAAAAATAGAATCCCATTTGATTTTTTTTCTTTCGTTGCCCTTGTCCAGGGAGATGTATCCAAAAAGATAAGAGTAAAGTCAAAGAATTCACTGCCTATGTTTTCTTCTAAGAGTTTTATGGTTTCAGGGATTACATTTAAGTCTTTAATCCATAATATGTATTTATTTTTAAAAGAAGATAACAACACATTTAAGATAACACTAGTAAATACTTTGTTCATGAGATCCATAATCATTTCAAATAACAAACTGAAGGCAGATTATAAAGTAAAGGTTGTCCAGTAAAAGGCATTTGTCCTGGCACTGTGTTAACTGGGCTCTATGGAAATGGAAATTTACTGCAAGAACCAGAAGATTTATGAATCAAAGAATCCCTACATTATGCCATAGAATTTGAATTACTTTATCATGCTATTTCTTTAGAAATATTAATCAGAAATATTTTTGTGATCATGCCAGATAAAGGAGCCCTTTCTTGCATGGTTTGCTGTGAATTAACCACATCTGGCATTTTAACCTTCACCTACCAAATTAATTTTGAAAACTCCAGTGTAAACATTAAATCAGTGCACAGATGTCCAATGACACCAAATTCTCCCCTTCAGGATTTTGAAGAGTTAAGCAAAACAAAACAAAACAGAACAACAAAAGCAAAACCTCAGTGCGAGAACGCTGGACTTGCAAATGCCAAGCCTTTATTGAACCAGTCAGTACTGTGGAACTGGGTTTTACAGTTCTGGTCCTTCAGGAGAGAGTTCAGCCTCTTCCCCCAATCCCGACCCTCCCTCATCCTAACCCTGGCCTCCCAATCCGGGTACTAGAAGGCGGTCAGGACTGGCTTAAAATTGATGACTTAGCCCCAACGTGACCTGGCCTTCAGGGAGTATTTCGAACCACCCCTCGTCACACCAACTGTGTCTGGGTCCCAGAAACAGGCCAGACCCCCTGCCTGTTTCACTCACTCCGTGCCACGCCCCTCCAAATGCACCACCCTGGCCCTGAGTTCACCTCCTTCACGTCTGTGCTGACGTCACCCGCTGACGTCACCCACGAGCAGCTCCCCGCACCCAACTTATGGGACTTGCTCGTCCCTTTTTCACAGCACTCGCCTTGTGCTGCCTGGTATTTCTGCACACTTGTTTCACCCTCCCCACTCTCCTGGACGGCAGGAATGTATCAGGATATGCTTCTCACTGCCGGGCATGCGCCTTACACTTCAATAAATGTGGGCTGTGTACCTGAATAAAACGCTCCCTGCTTTGTTCTGCGCATCGGGATATGCTGTTCGGTGACACACTTGAGGTACAGCTACAGGGACGATGATCCCTACTGATGAGAAGACCGACCCAAACAGAGCAAGTGCATCTATCAACACTCCTTCGTCTTCCCCCTAAACTGGCTGTTGGACTCATTCTTCAAAGGCTGTACAGATTTAGCAAACATCTTACGTAAATGAGTGTGAACATCTTGCCAGACTCCTTCAGAAAGGATGCAGAACATATCCTTTCATTGTGGTAGGAGGTGATGTTGGCAACGGGGGTAGCCTAATTTGCAAACCTGAGGTCCAGAGTGGTTTTAAAGAGACTATTAAGTGCCAGAGCACACAGAAGTTCAGTCACAGTCAGGTCCGTTAGTGGGTAAGGGACAGCTTTATAGAATCCCCACACCTACGGCTGTGTGCTGGACCTCTACGCTGACTTATAAAAACATTTACAACATTGCTAGTGCAAATAGCTGCGCTTTGACTTTAGTGGTTTTCTAGGTGCCTCTCTCATCTTTGAGGTTAAAATCAGTGAAGGGCTAAAGAACAGAGAAGCAGTACACATTTAATAAAGTATTTTGAAGGTCTGTGACAAACTTACTTACCGATGACTTGCAGAAACTCTGTGTTGCTGATCTGTGAGTCACTGATGCTAAAGGTTTCCTCCTGTCTTACCTCTCCCAGCAAAAATCCTTCCTAAAGGTAAGAAAAGAAAATAGTTGCAGACTAAAAATAAAGATGACTTTTACTGGTATTAGGAGGAATTTAGGACATAAATCCAACAATAATCCAAATAAGCTCAGCATGCGAACTACCGCTCTATAAACCAACAAGACGAAAGCAATCTGAACTATATTAACTGGATTGTTTGAAAAAAGGATCCCGTGCAAGAGGAAATATTATTTTAATCCCTTCAAGTCTTCCCTGTTTTTTTGAAGCAAAAACGAGTACAGTGACTTCATCCCCTAAATCCTACTAAGCAGAACAACTAATGTCAAAAAAGCTCAGGAAGCAGAAATATTCCAAACTTGTTTTCCTGAATCGGGATACAATTTGTGTCATGGTATTAGAAACACTGCTAATGATAAAAGGACAAAGAAGTTAACACAACGCACAACTAACGGCTCTTGCGTAAGCTGGTGAGGGAAGTTAGGGTCTCAGCGAAGAACTCCCTACCACTCACACGAAAGTGCCCCTTTAGTGCACGCGGAGACTAGTTTATTCACACCTTTGGAGGGCGTCTGCCCCCAGGGTCGGTTCTGGGCTACTCAGCACACATCCCGCTGGAGCACTGGCTGTCACGCTCAGCACAAGCCCTGGGAGAACGGAGACCCTGAATGCCGAAATAACTTCCCTGTACAGATGGGGGTCCCGGAACTCCCTCCCCAGATACCTGCACGGCTTCCCCCTTCCCTTCATTAGGCTCTGTACTCAAAAGGCACCCCATCAGAGAGGCCTTCCCTGGCCAATGTAACGGCAAGAGCACCTGCTGGGCACTCTGTCCCCTCTACCCTGCATTCTTCTCCTCCGCGGTCTTCTCACTACCTGTCGCGTCACATTTTCAATGAATACATGCCTATTCCCCACTAAGGTGTAAGCTTCACGAGAGCAGCTGTTCCTGTTTACTGCCTTATCTCAGCACCCGGCAGAGTGCCGAACAGCTACTGAGCGCTCAGTAAATACTGGGTGAATAAATTCATTGATACAATGCTCTTCACTACACACCCTTTTATATTCTAGGTTGATCCTTCGAATCAATTAAAGAGGGTTCCTAGTTGAAGAACATTCCCCATTGGAAGTGAGAATCTGTGGGAGTGAGGAGGGAGAGACAGATGCTTTACATCATAGCTTTGTATTGGGTTAGGGGAGCGGGGTGTCCTGACGTCCCAAACGGTCACGCACAGGGCATTTCTCCAGCCTCTCCAATAAAGAGATCTCCTTAAAAAAATTACCCCATGTGTGAAGAAGGGACCATGACTACTCGTTTGAGAAACACTGCCTGAAAAAGCTTCTTTTATCTTATACAAGTCTTTCAGTTATGAGTTCTCACTACAAAAGAGAAGTCTTGTGACAGGTAAAGTAGAAAAAAAATGAAAATTTCTACGGAACTTTAGACCTTAAGAACACACCTACAGATTCCTAGTGTTCCAGTCTAGAATTGCCAGACTTAGCAAATAAAAATACAAGACACCCAGTTAAACTTGAATTTCAGATAAACAACAAATCATTTTTATGTAATATTTGGGATATACTTACACTAAACATTATTTTTATCTGAAATTCAAATTTAACTGGGTGCCCTATATTTTATCTGGCAACTCGACTGCAGTTCTCGTTCCGAAAAAGTCAGCAGTGACATCAAGATATTCTAAGGCCGCCTGTAAAGTAAGCGCTTATTTACCGTCTGGCCTGGGACTGCCTGAGCCACGGCTGCTTCGTAGCCGGAGTAGGCAGACTCGGTGCGTGGGCGGAACGCAGCCTAATGCCTGTGGCTGCACAGCCCTCAAGCTAAGAGGGATTTCTACACTTTTTAAATGGCTGAAAAAAATAAAAAAGGATTCTTTCACGATGTGAAAATTTTATGAAATTCAAATCTCAGTGTCCATAAATAAAGCTTACCGGAAATAGTCACCCCACTTTATTCATCACCTGTGGCTGCCTTCTCCCCGCAACAGCAGAGCTGAGCGGCTGCCAGGGGCTGCATGGCTCCCAAAGCCTGTAACACTTACTGTGTGGCTCTCTATAGAGAAAGCTGGTTACCCCCAACTAATTTCTTGCCTGGATGAAACGAGAATGTACCACAAATGCAAGTTCTCGATTCTTCAACTTTGAAACAGATGCAATTAAAGTAACCTTATTCCACATCTATAACCGTGTCAAGGTTAACATACACAGGTACGGTCATATCCAATGCAGTTGCAAACTACTGTCATTGGCGAAAATTTCCATGACGCCTGGCCACCACACCTGCCTGACACAGAGGAGACATTAAAGAGCTGTCTCCTGAATTAAATTAACAACAATCCAAGTAATATGACCGTCCCACTGCCGTCTGCAGAAACACTTACCCCCTTTTCAACAGGTAGCTGCCTATACTCACAATAACCTCATCCCACACATAAACTGTGACATTACTAGGCAATCCAAAAATCAGAGGTTAAGAAGCACTATTTCAACAATATCCAGCATTTCCACAGACACTAGGAGTATCACAAACCACCCATACAAGGGGCTGCATTGCACTATGAAACAGCCCGCTGCAGTATCAAAGGCCTGCGTGTCCAGAGACAGGAGCGGCCTCCGGAAAAGCCCATGTTGTGTACATTCTTACCACTAATCTCTACCCTTGGCACTGAAGAGATGAAAGGCGCATTAATTTAATGTCATCTAATTTCCTAATGGAATCACCTCTCCATTAGTGTTTATTAATGGAAGCTAAGATTGCTGACATGCAACCAAATCCAGTCCCTTCTTCTGCAGTGCATCGTTTCGCTTTGTAATGACAGCCACACACACGCGCACACACACACAACACATACACAGAAACCCCACCCTTATTTGGTGAATTTGAGTAAGTCACTCTTAGCATCATTGAAAATAACCCCCCAATTTGGCAAGCAAATTAAACACTTCCTTACAGATGAAAAACTATCCCGTTCCACAAAGAATTTCCATTCTGAGGTCAGTGACACAGAGACAACCCACAGAATAAAGACGCTGAAGCAGGCAGGCTCTGCTCGCTCTGTGGTCTCCAAAGCCTGTGCATTTCCGATCACTCACGGGTAGGCCTGTCACTTCCCCATTTCACTGCGACTTAGTTCCGTGGTCTTAGAACATTTGCCGAGGAAATAAACGTGCAACTTCAGGGCAAGCAGACCCCACACCTAACACTCCTGTTTACATTCTCCGTCTTCCATCGAGGAGAAGAAAACACACGAGCATATGTAACAAGTATGAATGGTGACAGCCATGGTTTCCCTTGTCGCACCCCACGACAACCTGTGAGACGAGCGGGCGGGGCCGGGCGCCTGGGGCTCCAGCCCGACCCGGGCTCCCCTCACAAGTCTGGAAGCCTGACACTCAGGGAGGGGCAGGCGCTCCGATCCCACTAAGCGACCTCTGACACTACCGGCGGCCGGCCGGGCCAGCTTTCACAAGCCGCAGACCGCTGTCCCGGGACGGTCGGGCGGCGGAAGGCACCGAGCGAGGTGGGCCCATCCCGAGGGAGAAGGAGCCCCGGGCAGCAGTAGCTCGCCAGGGGCGGGAGCAGCCCGGGTCACCAGCTCCTCGGGCCGGCCGGTGAGCCTGGGGTACGAGCCGCAAGTGGTCCCGGCTTAGCCCGTGACAGAGGCTGGAGGCCCCAGCGGCCACGGCGGGGGTCCCCAGCACCTACGTGGTCGGCGTTGCTGTTGGCGCTGTGGAAACATACAGCGCTGAAGGTGTAGCCCGAAATGGAAGCCGCCATGATGGAAATCTCCAACTCCCCCATCATGCCCCGCGGAGGGCACACAGTCTTCCGGCCGGCCTCGTCCCTCGGCATGCTGGGGAATGAAGTCTTCGGCTGTTGAGGTCAGGAGGTCGGAGCGCGCCCTGCGTGCGGGCCGAGAAGTGCAAGTTTACGTGGTCCGGACGACTCCCGAACCGTCTCCATCAGTGGGTTCGCGCCGGGCACCCCCCAGACTTCGCATCTTCTGTATAGCCCCTCATAGTTACGCAAGCCATTTTTTTTGCAATAAAATTATTAATGTTAAGTTCCAACATTGGCCGTACTTGAGGATGATTAGAGAGGGACGATTCAGGCAATTGTACGGTTTGGGTTTGATATATAATAGAAGTAATCCCATGTGATTTCAACTCCCATATGACCATTCTGGCTGCAATGTCAAGAATATAGTGCCAGGAGAGAGAGAAGACGTTATTACAATAATCCAGACGCGGGGTGATGGTGTTTTGGGGGGGTGGTTAGAAGTGAAATGGGAGAAGCAGGCATGGCAGAGGGTGGTAAAAGAAGCGATTGGATTCTGGGTACAAGGGAAGACAAATGGAATGAGAAATAACCGAAAGAGAACGCAAACGACATAAATAAGAGGTAAAAGTGAAAATAAATTATAACAAAGTTAGGAAAAGAAACTCAGGGAAAGAACAAACTCACCTTTCTAATCATTATTCTTTCATTAGTTCCATCTTTCTGGTTCAAAACTGGGCTCTTGATCTCCCATAAAACTCTTACCACATTCTTTCCAAGGAGACAGAACTGTTTTTCGGACAGTTGGGCAGGACAACCTTGGAAGCACTCCTGACCTCCCATTTTGATCAGTCAGCAGTCTTCAAAATCTGTCAAAACATACGGCTTTTGTGGCCTGTGAGCCTGAGCCACCCAAAAGAAGGCAGAGCGGTAGTGACGGGGTTGAAAAAAGTCCCCGAGCCCAGACACCCAGACCAGGAGGGGCTGTGTGGGGAACATGAGGAAAGGACAGGAAGGACGCTCAGTTCTGTGGGACGGTAGGATGGTCAGGGACCAGTGGGACAGAGAACACAGGAAAGAGCGTGTCCGGAGGCCTGGGAACTTCGGGTTGAGTTTAATGTGACAAGGGACATCTAGGTGGCTGCATTAACAGTCCAGAGCTGAGGGCAGAGGGTGGGAGTGGAAGCCACTAATAGTAAAAATGAAAGCTAATGTTTACTGAACACGGATAATCCGGCAGGCTCTGTCTTAAGCTCTTTACATGTACAGTGTATTGACATCTAATCCTGCTAACAAACTTCAGAAACCAGACCCATTTAAAAGTCTGTTTTATGGTTAAACAAACTGAGGTAGCATTTATTGGGCATTTATACATCAGGCACATAGGATTTATAGAAATTATTCATCTCTACCGCTGCCCTATGCCATAAGCACTATTATTATCCTTGTTATAAGAATGGGCAAACAGAGGCCTTGAGAAGCACAGGAACTCACCCACAGTCACACACGGTAAGGCCAAGGCTCAACCATGGCAGTCCGACGTGAGCCTTTTTTGAAGGCTCACTAAAGAGCAGGTGGTGACAGGGGAAAAAGAAGGGTTTTGAAGAAGGGCGTGCTAAGCTGTGTTGACCCCTACGGGATTCATCAAGAGAGGTAAAGCCTGGAACTCGACCCTTGACTTGCCAACTTGGAAGCTGTTGAGAACTCTAGAAAGCACAGTTTCACACGTATTGTAGGTGAGCAGGGTACCATGCTGCAGGAATTGGCAGGCTGAGCGACAGACAGGCAACCCAGAGTACTTGCAGAGCTGCCCTCCTGCCCCATGAAACAGGCACCAGTGGGAGGCGCTGTGTTCCTGGGCACATTACAGCTTTTCCCTGGTGATGGGCAACTCTGCTGGGACTAAGCTTCCCCCTCCTCCCCCAACAATCTCTCTGCCCTGAGTGATCAGAGGCGGTACCCCACACAGCCTTCAGGACTAAACAGCCAGAGTAATCCTGGAGTCACAGAAGGAACTCTTTCTACACCGTGGGTTTTTCCAGGGCTCCATACCAACAAGTGTTTATAGCATTCATCACACACAGCGAAAACAACTTAAGTGTTGGCAAGACATCAGATTGCAGATGGCTTTATCTTTCATGGGTACCTCATAATTATAACCTAAAACTTCTTAAGACCCACTCAGTCACATTCAAGCTTGCTTTCTCTAGCATCTAAAGTCTAGAAAAGATGAAAACAACCATTCGCCCAGGGCTGCACTAATTGGCTGTGGCATCCGGTGGTTTTATTACTCTGTAATAAGGTTACTTACACTCTTTCGTGGGTTCTTTAATCACTACCCACATGGACTCCCCTCTGTCTTTTACTGCATTTTGTCACTAGTGGTTGCCTGAAGATCTTGGAACGTCTCGTATAGGAGAAGATGCACATTCTGTCCTAATTGGGATTTCTGGGAGCTGGAAAGGCAACTGTTGAGGTTGTTTACCTCTAGGGGCTTAGTCTGCAGAGTCAACAGAAACGTGGCCTAGGAAACTTTCCTTTTGGTTGGAAGGTAGCCTTGCCAGGGGCCTTTGAGATCCTTGCCCAGGACATTGAACCACCAGTATGTCATTGCTGCTGCAAAAAACCTCACAGATGGTGGGCACATAAGATCTCTCGCATTGTGCTGCGGAACTACCCACGGCAGGCAGACCAAGAGGCAGAGGAATTTCCACTTCACTGGTCGGGGGCAATCTCGTAGAACAGTCACCATCTACCTAGGGCCACGTACAGTTGTGGGAACTGACGCACACTGGCGTTGGGAGCCTTGGGCGGGGCCGGAAGTCTGGTGAGGGCCGGAGCTGAGACCCGCATCCAGGTGTCTGGACTTCCACCTAGCACTCTTCCTTCCACAACACTGTGATCCCCTGGACTGGTGTATTTTGAGGTGGGGTGGGGTTATACGGCATTCTTTCCTCTGGGCATAAATTCCCATGTCCACCTAGCGATGTCCTGGCAGAAGAGTCCAGAATGTTATTTCCAAGGCAGAATCCCAGCCACAAATGGAATTGAATTAGCTGGAAGCCAAACAGTGATTCCCAGATCTATCTGCCCACAGTGCGGAGAGATGAAGCGATTTATGTGTTTGGGTTGAGCCGTGTTGGCTTTATGTTTTTAGTGTGGTTTATCCACCGCCAGTCTTTTTCCAAAATTCAGTACCTTGAATAGTCCCTTACAAACAACAGTTCCCAAATATAGTGGCCCGTTGGCGAGCACCTTGAGGAAGGGCTGGCATCTGACGTTAGATGCAGGGGGCAGAAGATGAGGCGAGGCCCAGGGGGGGTCAAGTCTGAGTTTGTGTCCCAGGACTTGGGACGAAGGCTGAGCCCCGACCCAGTGTGGGCCGGGAGCAGTAGAGAGGGCAGCCTCCCCTGTGCCTAGAGGCGCCACCCGGCACGTCCGCTCTGCCCCGCGCCTCGTCTCTATGGCGGCCACTCGGCTGTCCCGGGCGCGGAGCAGCATGATCTCTGGAGAGGGCGCCGAGGTAGCGGCGCGGTCCCAAGAGGACAGTCCCGGAGGGGCTGACTTTGCCCCGTCGGCGCTGGGGACCCGACAGCAGTGAGTGTCGCGCAGGGCAGGATGAGCGGCGCTGCCTGGAGTGCGCCCCGGGGTAGGGGACGGGGAGTGATGGGCCCCGGGGGGTCTCGGAAGATGGGGACAGCCTAGGGTGCGTGACGGGAAGAAGCTTAAAGGACCGCCTTAGGAGAGCGTAAGCGGTGGAGGGGTTGGAGGCATGGAATCCCGAGGGGCCCCTTTGGGGACGATTAAGAGACATTTAAAGGGGTTGACATCTGATAGGCTCTTGGGTTTCGGGACGGGCTCTGAAGATCTTGCGGAGGCCTTTTAAGGGTCTTGAACTTGAGGGCCAGGCCTGGGGAACGAGGGAGAGGGTGGGGGCTATTGGGCGAGGGGAAGGGGCCGGGGAAGATTTGCTGGGCCACGGATAGGAAAGGCTAAGGGTCTACGAGAGTAGGGGGGTGGGAGCTCGAGCTGGTGGCAGTGTAGGGTGACCAGAGGAGGGAGTGGGGAGGCAGTGATCTGACCTAAAACAGGCGCTTGGGAATTATTTAATGGGTTACTCGGTGAAGGAGTGAATGACTGCGGGGAAAGGTAAGAATGAGAGCTAACTTGGAGGGGTGAGAGGGAGCAGGAGATTCTAGAAAGATGAAGGGGATTCTAGGAAGAGAAGGCAAATGATGGGGGAGGGAGAACTGGACTTAAAAGGAAAAAGAGTAAATCTTAAAACATTCCTTAAGCAGAGCTTCTCTTTGGTGAGTTACTTTGTGAATAACCACTGTGTTAGTAGAAAATCCTTGTTTCCACACATTTTAAACTGAAAGTTTGGACTCATGTTTGGGACTAAGGGATCCTTGAACAAATACTTCGTTGTATTTTTGTAAGCGAAAACGTAGCATTTTTATGTGTCGGATATTGTTCTAAGTGCTTTACATGTGTATGCTTATTCTGTTTGTCTATGTCTTTCATTTTTTTAAAACACAAAGATGTTAAGAGATTTGGGCTATGTGCACTTAGTGGTGTGTGCATAGGGATTAAAAACACTAATCATGTTTTTAATCGTGTCACAAATCTCTATAACTCGAAACATACATTTAATTCGTAATACAGTTTAACTCAAGAATCTTGCTTTGCATTTGATCATTTATATAGTTGGGATGCTGTCTATGAGAGAGGACTGAGCAATTTCCAAGAATATGGAGATAGAGGAGAAGTTTGGTGAGTTACAAAAATTAGTGGAATTACGATTGGCAAGATCCTGAGTGTGTGTATCTTTATCTTTCAAGAGCATATCCCAAAGAAAGATGACCTGGAAATCTTGGCAACCTTGAACTGATTCTGGCTTTAGTGGGTAGATTTAAAGAACTTCTTTCTTTTAATAGTCCAGATTTAAGTTTGATGATGGTGTTATGAAATTACTCTCTTCCCATAATTGTCCTTTTTAAATAAGCAATACAGTTTTGAACCATTGATATATACAAGTGTTCATGCTGATGTAGAGAAATATCAGTAAGCAATATACCAACCTGATTTATTCTTGGATGTGTTTTTTCCTAAATGACAGTAGAGATGAAGCTTAAGCAGTTACAAACATTAGCATTTACTTTCAAAAAAGGCTTACTTGAGCTTGTTAAGTAATCTACTTAAATGAAATATAGTTGTACCCTTTGCTCTATGTCCCTTTGTTGTTTGATTAACTGATTCTCTGTTTCTAATAGGTTTGGGGAAGAGAGTATCAATCGACTGATAAGGTGGATGCAGAGACAAAAGATTCCACTGGATGCTTCAGTGCTGGATATTGGAACTGGAAATGGTGTTTTCCTGGTTGAACTTGTTGGTACTTTTAGTATTCGTGTGTTAGAGCCCAATTTTAAAATGAAATTTAAAAAGCTTGCAGGCGAGGATACTGACCAGCTAAATCTAAAGCAGCAAGTGCTTTGAGAAGTCACGTGGTCGAAAGGGGCTGCCTGGGCTGTGAGAAGGAACTGAGTGAGAAGCCGGGGCATCTGAGTCCTGGTCTTGGTGCAGCCTTGCCTCCGGCCAAGCTGCTTAATTTTTCTGGGCTTCACTTCTTTCCTGAAGATTTCGACTAGGTGATTTCTTCTAGCTCAAAACTCCAGAAGTCTTTGTGTATAAGTAGGAGATGACTTGTGCACTGAGTGTGGGTGGGGCATAAAGAGGGAGAGCATTTCAAGCAGCGGCAACAACAGTTACAGGCACGGAGGTTTGCAGAGCCTAGCGTGTGCTGGGCCTGTGGATAGTCTGGTAAATGGAAGGGTAAAGTTTGTGTGTGGGGTGGACAGAGATGAGGACTGAGTTAACCGTAGGGGCCGTATCATAGTATACCATGCCCAAGAGCTTAGCTTTCGCTTTTAGACTAAGGGGAGCGGTGAAAATGTGTCAGGGGAATGAGATTAGAAAAATTTGTAATAAACTTTCCCAAACCGTTGAGGTATAGTATATATGTATTAAAGTGAGCAAATCGAAAGACCGTGACTCAGTGTATTATCACAAAGTGAACACAGCTATCTAGCTATCACCCTGGTCAAGAAGTAGAATATTAGAGTCTCGAAGTTCCCCTGAACTCCTTACCAGTCCTCTCTAACTCACTCCCTTCTTCCTTTCTGAAGGTGTAGTGGCAGTGTTACTGTCGTAGGTTCATTTGCCTGTTTTGGTATACCTAAGTGGAAGGCTTCACCGCGTGTTCTTCCTGGCGTCTCGCACTGAGCATTCTGGGAGAGCCGCCGGTGGCCGTGCAAGTAGCGGCAGTCTCGCCCTGAGCATTCTGGGAGAGCCGCCGGTGGCCGTGCAGCGGCAGTCTCGCCCTGAGCATTCTGGGAGAGTCCCTGGTGGCCGTGCAGGTAGCGGCAGTCTCGCCCTGAGCATTCTGGGAGAGTCCCCGGTGGCCGTGCAGGTAGCGGCAGTCTCGCCCTGAGCATTCTGGGAGAGCCGCCGGTGGCCGCGCAGGTGGCAGCGGTTCATCCCTGTTCATTGCTGCCAGAGATTCCGTTCTGCGGGGCCACCAGGGTTTTATGTATTGGTTGTGTTGTTTGCCTGTAGAGTTTTTGGATTGTAATAGTTTACTTACAGAAGCTAATGATTTCTCCTTTGAGACTAATGTTTTAACTGTAGATTTAGGTCTCTCTGCGTACATATGTTTATATGCACCCTGTGAATGATGGCAGTTTTAGGAATTCCTTTCCAGCCCTTTAGAACTTTCCCCCCGTTTTACCCTGGCTGGGACCTCCAGTAGAATGTTGAAAAGGAATGGTGACAAGGGCATCCTTGTCTGTTTTTTTCCCGCTTCCAGAGGACACTTTCAATATTTTACTGTTAGGTAGGATGTTAGCTTGTAAGTTTGTTTTGTGGCTAGCTCTGTTATTAGAGTAAGGAGATTTCCTCCTATTTCTGCTTTGCTAAGTGTGTGTGTGTGTGTGTGTGTGTGTGTGTGTGTGTGTGAGTGAATGAATGTGTTTCTCATGAATCTTGTTTATCAAATTCTTTCCTGTATCAATCGAGATAATTTTAAGAATTTTCTCTTTTAGTCTGTTCCTGTGGGTGAACTACATTCCCCATTTTCAGATGTTAAATATGTTTCTGGAAAAAACCCAGTTTATATAAAAACCCAGTTTACATATATTACTGGATTCAGTGTGATAATATTTTTAGGATTTTTGCAACTTTGTGAGAAAGATTGTCCTGTCATTTTTCTTCCTTGTAGTGTCCTTTTTAAGTGTTGGTGTCAGGTTAAGAGGGTATCATTAAAGGAGAATTTACTTTTTGACAGAGTTTGTTGGCAAATTGTGTTTTCTGTTACCATAAATGTTTGGTAGAACTCACTGGTGAAGCCACGTACCCTATGGGAAGTGTTTTAGTAAGTGAAGCGTGAGATACATGTAGAAAAGTGAGCAGGTTGTACATGTATAGCTTTCACAAAATGAACACCTTTGTTTAACTCCTCAGCCTGATCGAGAAAGAACATGGTTAGCTCCACGGAAGTCTCTGGCGCCCTTCCCGCGGGTCCCATTCCGAGCGGAAGCACTGCTCTGACTTCTGTCCTTGCATGTTGGGCTGTTTTTGTTTGTTTGTTTATTTATTTATTTATTTATTTATAGAGAGGGGAAGGGAGGGAGAAGGAGAGAGAGAAACATCAGTGTGTGGTTGCCTCTCATGTGGTCCCCACTGGGGACCTGGCCCGCAACCCAGGCATGTGCCCTGACTGGGAATCGAACCTGCAATTGGTTTGCAGCCCGTGCTCAATCCACTGAGCTACGCCAGCCAGGGCCACACTGGGCTGTTTTTGATACTGGCCATGCTGGTCTCTCACTGTGGCTTTAATTATCATTTCTCTGATGACTAATGACGCCGAGCACCTTTCATGTGCTTACTCTCCATTTGTATATCTTTTCTGGTGAAATGTGTGTTCAAACCTTTTGCCATTTTAAAATGGGGCTATTTGTTTAGTTTGTTAAGATTTGAGAATTCTTTATGTATTCTGGATATAAGTTCTTTGTCAGGTATATGATTTGTAAATGTTTTCTCTCATTTTTTTGACTTGGTTTTCATTCTCTCGATAGTATCTTCTGAAGAGCAGAAGTTCTTTTTTTTTTTAAGATTATTTATTTATTTATTTTTAGACGGGGAAGTGGGGGAAAAAGAGAGGGAGGGAAACATCAATGTGTAATTGTTTCTCATAAGCCCCGCCCCCCCCGGGACCTGGCCCACAACCCAGGCACGTGCCCTGACTGAGAATCGAACTGGTGACCCTTTGGTTCACAGGCTGGGGCTCAGTCCACTGAGCCACACCAGCCAGGGCTAGCACTTCTTGATTTTGATGAAATCAAATTTATTAATTTTCTCATTTGGGTTTTGCTTTCATTGTCATATTAAAGAACTCTGCCTAACCCAAGGTCACATAGTCCTTCTTATATATTTTCTATTAAAAGTACAAAGTTTTCCCTTTTACATTTAAATATATGATTTGTTTTGATTTAATTTTTGTTTAAGGTTTGAGATACTGGTTGAGGTTTTTCCTTTCTTTCTTTCTCTCTTTTTTTTTGCATATGATGTCGAATTGTTTCATCTGTCATTTGTTGAAAAGATTATCCTTTCTCCATTACATGGAGTTTTGTCTGTTTTTGACTCAATATAAGTGGTATCATGGTGTCGTTGTGTATGTATTTTTTCCCATCTGGCTTCTTTTGCGGAATGTGGATTTGTCGTATGTACGCTAGATTGCCCCAGTGTAGTATATTCATGTACAATGTGAAAATAACCATAGTTTACTTCTTTATTTAGTCATTCATTCATTCACTCATTCATTCTCCTGTTGACGGACACGAGGCCTGTCTCCAACACTGTGTTGCTTTGAATACCACCGGTTTCCCACAGTGGTCCTACCGGGTCGCGTCCCTGGCAGTGTGTGGGAATCCCAGTCGCGCCACGTGGTCCCGTCGACCCCTGACCTTGTCAGTCTGTGCAGTCACAGTGATTTTGGCAGGTGCATAGTAGCATCTCATGGTTTTATTCTCATCTCCCTGATGAGTAAATGTGTTGGGCATTTTTTTGTATGTTTTTTGGCTGTTTGGCTCTTCTTTTTTGTGTAATGCTTGTTTAAGTTTTTTTCCCAACTAACTATTGGATTGCCTGTTTTTTTCTGACCGATTTATAGGCGTTCTTCATATTTTTATACATGTGACCTTTGTACTGCAAATCCCTTTATCTAACTGGTGGTTTGCCTTTTCACTTTTGCAATACTATCTTTGGATGAACAACAGAAGTTCTTCAATTTTACTAACGCTTAATATATAATGTTTTAAACTCTGGCTGGTGTTGCTTAGTGGATTGAGCGCTGGCCTTGCAGACCGAAAGGTTGATGGTTCGATTCCCAGTCAGGGCACATGTCTGGGTTGCAGGCCAGGTCCCCAATTGGGGCTCTGCAAGAGGCAACCGATCTATGTTTCCCTCCCTTCCCCTCTGTCTAAAAATAAATAAAAGCTTAAATAAAATAAAATGATTAGTGATTTTTGAATACTGTATAGTAAATCTGTGCTTCCCCAGAGTCATAAATATATTTTACTATGCGTTCTACAAGCTTTTTTGTTTTCCTTTTCACATTTAAGACCCGGTCAGTTGTTTATGTCGTGAGGTAGAGGTCCATGTTTATTTTTTCCGTAAGAATATCGAGGTCACGCAGCACTGTTGGTTGAAATGTTCCTCCTTTCCCCACTGCACCTCTGTCCTGTGTCAGGTGGTGGAATGTGTTCGAGTCTCTGTGTGGATCCTTCGGGCCTGTTAGCTTTTATTTATTTATTTATCTGTCCATCCATCCTCACCTGAGGGTGTGTTTATTGATTTTAGAGGGAAAGAGCCGAGCCATCCGACCAGGGCTGTCTAAATAACCTTCTGGGAATTATTTTAGAGAAGGTTTCTTGGCAAGGAATTTTCTGAGCATTTCTTCAGCTGAGAATGTCTTTATTTTGCCTTCATTCCTAAGGGATGTTTTTGCAGAATATAGAATTCTTAGTTCCTTTCTTCCAGTGTGTTAAAAACGTTGTATCTCTTCTTTCTGACCTCCGTGTGTTCTGACGAGAGCTCTGCAGTCGTTGGAATTGTTGTGTTCCTCTAAGTAGTGTGGCATTTTTTGGATGCTTTCAAAAAAACCATTGCTTTCTAAAACCATTGTTTTCTGTCTTAGTTTTTACCAGTTTGCTTAGGATGTGCTGCTGCTTGGATTTCTCGAGGCTTGCCCTATTGGGGGTTCACCGAGCTTTTTGAATCTGAGAACACTTAGATGCGTGTGTGTGCTCTATGATTTTAGACTGGCGCTTTTCTTTCTTTATCTTTGGCTTTCATTCTTTATGGCTCATTGTCAGTTGTCAGTCTTATTGTCAGTCTCCTGAAGGCAATTTCCCCCCCACTCTTACTCCTGGGATGCGTTTGAGATTTTTCTGTTTTTAGTTTTCATCAGATATATTAAAATATACTGGTTTTCTTTGTTTATATTGTGCCTTGGGTTTATAGAACTTACTGAATTTTTGGCGTGGGGTCCATTGTTACTGGAAAATTCTTAGCAATATACCATTTTCTCTTCTGCCCAGGCTCATTTTCACTCTCATGGAGATTCCTATCATATGTACATTAGATATTATACTTTGTGCTGTTTTATGTCTTTTTTGTTCTTTCCTGTTTTTCATTTTCTATCCTTTTGTCATTGTATGCTTAACAGGGATTCTGACATTTTTTCCAACTGACTAATTTTTTTCTGTGTCTCATTTGCTATCAGGCTCACTCTCAGTTTATTAAATTAATCATTGCATTTTTAATTTGTTACTTGTTTGGTTCTTTTGTTACAGTTGTCAATGATCTGTCAACATTCTCCAAATTGTTAGTATTTATTTCAATTGTTTCAAACTCTGTTTCTTATCATTCTTTTATTTATGTCTTTGGTGGGTCTTTTTCTAATGTCAGTTTTTCCCCTTGGTTTTGGTCATTTATTGTCTCCTTGAATGCCTGTTTATTTCTGAGTGCCAGAAACTGAACATGAAATTCGTTGGAGATGTTTTGAGGCTTTGGATGGTTGTTGTAGAATCCGAAGGCATCCGTTCGTGGTTTTTGCAAGCTCTGCCGGAAGAGCAAGCAGGCACGGGATGAGAGGAGTCGGTCAGAGTCAGCTCTTAGAATCATTTGGCGTTCCAGGTCTGATGGAGAAGGCGCCGAGGGGGACGGCGGGGAAATGAAGACCTCAGAGGGAGTGGAGGGAGACAGCTGAAAGAGCAGGAGGTTGGCATTGAAGGAGGACAGTAGATTTTAACATGAAAAACAGTCAAAGGAAGCGAAATGCTCTGTGGAAATAATTGGCATGCACTTGAGTTTAGATTAGAAATCAGTCACTCGGGGTTGACAAGTCTGGGTGAGTCGTGATGGGTGGTGTTGGAGGAGGTTAAGTTTTGAAGGAGGTGGTCATTTAGTGAACAGTGAAGAGCAGAAACAGTTTCCGGCTTCTCTGTGCTTGGCAGCTTCTTTCTTCCAGTATCCTTTGAGAGGGCCGTTAGCCCGATTGGTCCGAGGATGTCCGTCCGGCATGGTCAGGTGGGGGGGCGGAGGTCAGAAGCCACCATGCTTTGCCACAGGTGCCAGACCCTGCGGCGGGCTCATGGGTCAGCAGCCGGCACTCCCGCTTGTCTCAGACTCTTAGGCCCAGGAGCGTTCTTCACCTCCTGGGCCCCGCCTCACAGCTGCTTTGTAAAGATCTACTGAGATGTGTGAAATACATTTTCAAAGACGAAAAATACTACACAAATGTAATCACAGCTGTTGGAGAGTTGCGTAATTCATAATTACATTGAGTGAACGTTTAAAATCAAGAACTTATTTCATACACATTGATTGAACTGATTCATATAACTTAATTGTGTTAAGTAAAATTTATGACACAGTTATGTGTGAATTAGAGCATCTCAACATCAGAAGTTAATGCCACATTTTTCTTCTTGAGGGCAGAAATATTATATGTAGAAGGATACTCATTATCTGAGAAAATGAATTTCCTTTTGAAAAGGAAATCCAATATTATGAAAGCAAATGAATTGTCACATTCTATAAATTTAAGGTTTTACTTTCTATTTGGATTCTACGATAAAATTTAAACATTGTAGATGATTAGAAAGTATATGTTACTCGATCTATTGAAAATAAATAAAACAGCCCTAGTCCTAAAGGAACATTATAATTCATGGGCAAAACAGCATGCTAAAACTTTTTAAAACTCAAGTATAAAATTGCTTCTCTGTCTCCAGGCGAAACTTGGTTTCTCCAATGTGACTGGAATTGATTACTCCCCCCCGGCAATACAGCTGTCTAGGAGTGTGATAGAGAAAGAAGGCTTATCTAACATTAAGTTGAAGGTAACTATTGTTTAGAGTACTGTATCTTATTTTTATTTCTAGTAAAAGTTACAACGTTTAAATGTTTCTGAAGTGTATTCATCATAAACAGTCTGAGATGCAACGTGGTTAAGAATTTTTGGTCTAGTCAGCGTGGGGAGGTCATTTTCGCCCTCGAGTGCAGGCTGCTCATCCCCCCCTCGATCCCCTCGTGTCCGCAGACACACACCAGTAACACCCAGCTCTGCCCTGACCTGATCGGACGCTGTGAGCGCGCAAAGTGGCAGATGCCACCAGAGGCTGCTCGGTTTGTTCTGTGATCTGTAAGGAGATGATGTCTCTCGCATTTGTATTTCTAGCTCAGGCATCTCCTCTGAGCTCTGGAATTATATATAAACTGTATTTTACAATTCCATTAGGATAGTTAATAGTCTCTCAATTAGTCCAAACTGATACTCTTTTTTTGGTGAAGGCTTTGTTTTTATTTATAAAATATATTTTATTGATTATGCTATTACAGTTGTCCCATTTTCCCCCCATTTTATTCCCCTCTACCCCCCTCCCACCAGCATTCCCCCCCTTTTAGTTCATGTCCATGGGTCATACATGTAAGTTCTTTGGCTTCTACATTTCCCCTACTATTCTTGCCCTCCCCCTGTCTATGGTCTACCTACCATTTATGCTGCTTATTCTTTGTACCTTTTCCTCCTCTCTTCCCCTCCCCCGCTGATAACCCTCCATGTGATCTCCATTTCTGTGGTTCTGTTCCTGTTCTAGTTGTTTGCTTAGTTCCTTCTTGTTTTTGTTTTAGGTGTGGTTGTTAATAATTATGAGTTTGCTGTCATTTTACTATACATGTTTTTTATCTTCTTTTTCTTAGATAAGTCCCTTTAACATTTTGTATAATAAGGGCTGGG
>CM052542.1:152567619-152580892 GCA_028533065.1 Trachops cirrhosus | reverse complement strand
ACTCCTTTGTAGGTAACTGTCTCCTTTTCTCTTGCTGCTTCTAGGATTCTCTCCTTCATTTTTACCTTGGCTAATGTAATGATGATGTGCCTTGGTGTGTTCCTCCTTGGGTCCAAATTCTTTGGGACTCTCTGAGCTTCCTGAACTTCCTGGAAGTCTTTTTCCTTTGCCAGATTGGGGAAGTTCTCCATTATTTTTTCAAATAAATTTTCAATTTCTTGCTCTTTCTCTTCTCCTTCTGGTACCCCTCTGATTCAGATTTTGGAACATTTATAGATGTCCTGGAAGTTCTTAAGCCTCTCCTCATTTTTTTGAATTCTTGATTCTGTTCTGGTTAAATGTTTCTTCCTTCTGGTCCACACTATTGATTTGAGTCCCAGTTTCCTTCCTGTCACTGTTGGTTCCCTGTACATTTTCCTTTATTTTACTTAGCATAGCCTTCATTTTACTTAGCATAGCCTTCATTTTTTCCTCTAATTTGCAGCCATACCCAACCAATTCTGATGTGCTTCCTGATTATCAGTGTTTTGAATTCTGCATCTGATAGATGGCTGTCTCTTCATTGGTTCGTTGTATTTTTTCTGGAGCTTTGATCTGTTCTTTCATTTGGGCCCTTTTTTTGTCTCCTCTGGCCTGTTACATAGTAAGGGGCGGAGCCTTAGGTATTCACCAGGGCAGGGCAACCCACGTGGTTGTGTTGTGACACTGTATGTGGGGGAGGGGTCTGAGAGGGAACAGTGTCGCTTGCTCCACTCTCTGCTGGTTTTCAGTTACTTCCTCCACTCCCCACAAGCAAAGTGGGTCCTTCAGGTGCTGATTCCCGGGTAGGTGGGTTTGTGTACGCTCTAGGACCCTGTGGGTCTCTTCAACAAACTCTCCTGTGAGGCTGGGAGTTTCTCCCACTGCTGTTTCAACCCCCACGGGTGTTTTCAATCAGAGGTTTGAGGCTTTATTTCCCTGAGCTGAAACTCTGGGTATGGCAGTCTATCTTGCTCCCCAGTTGTTCCTTCCGGTTTATCTGCACAGGAACGTGCAACCCCGCAGTCCGCAATCCGCCGCCTGGCCAGCCAGCTGCAGCCTCGCCCACCCCAGTCCTCCAGCCGCTGCCTTGCTGCGAGTCCTCTCTGCCCAGCTGCCCGTCTCCACCCCTCCTACCGGTCTGGTTGAATGTGTCTTTAGCTTCTTGGTTGTTAGACTTCCATACAGTTCTATTTTCTGGCAGCTCTGGTTGTTTCTTGTTTTTAAATTTGTTGTCCTTCTTTTGGTTGTGCAAGGAGGCAGTGTGTCTACTTATGCCTCCATCTTGGCCGGACGTAGTCCTAAAGTGATGCTCTTGGCCTCTGCCTTTAACCTGCATCCCCCCACCCTGCTTCCAATCTCTCCAATGATACCACCATTCATTTACCAGTTGCACTAACCCAAAACCCAAGGAGTCATCCTTGATTCCTCTCTTTCCTTTAAATTCTATATCCAGTTTGGTTGGTTTTATCCTCAAAGAAAATCAGGAATGCAGACAGTCCTTGGTATATCTAATGCTCCCCACCAAAGCCGACCCACCCTCTTTTCCTGCCAAGACAACTGCAGTAGCCACTTAAAGGGCCACTCAGCTGACTGTCACCCTGGGGCCGCCCTGGGAGTGATCTTTACTATGCAAATCAGCCCTGGGACTTCCGTGTTCAGCCTCCTGGGGCTTCCCCTTTTGTTCAGAATGGAAGTTGGCCCCACCCAGCCGCCCAGAGCCCTGTTCCCTCTTTGTCATCCAGGCTGCGGTCTGTTTCTGCTTCTGCGTGCACTTGCGTGTCTCGCCCTTCTCCGCCAGCCCTCACACCCGGTGCCCCCTGCCTAGGGGAGTTGCCGGGGACCCTTCTCCACCAGCCCTCACACCCGGTGCCCCCTGCCTAGGGGAGTTGCCGGGGACCCTTCTCCGCCAGCCCTCACACCCGGTACCCCCTGCCTAGGGGAGTTGCCGGGGACCCTTCTCCGCCAGCCCTCACACCTGGTGCCCCTGCCTAGGGGAGTTGCCAGCGACCTCCCTTGGCTTGTCTGGCCCCTGTTCATTGCTGAGACCCCTGCTGGACTGTTGAGAGAGGCCTGACCTGGGTGCCCTTTCCGATACATTTCTCTCCCCAGCTGGTCACCATCTTCGTTATTCTGTTTTTATTTTCTTCTTAGCACTTTATCTGAAATCACTTGTTTAGCTTGTTTATTATTTGCTTTTCCCTTTAGAAAGTATAGGATATGTTCTTCTACAGTGGACTTTTCTCTTTTGATTGCTATTATATTCCTAGGGCCTGCAAAGTTCCTGCATTTAGTAGGTGTCTGTGAAATATTTGTTGAATAAATGTGTACTTTCATATAGGCATTTAGGACAGGACTGTCCTCAGACTTAGCTCCTAAGAGTGGTTGGTGGTCATTATGTTGCTTCGGGTACAGCGACTACTTGGGAGTGAGGGAGGGGAAGGCCCCTGCTCCAATGTGTGGAAACACAGGGGCCACATTTTTAAGTCAATAAGGGAGTTCTAGATAATACACTATTTATGATGACTCTATTAAGTTTGTATGAATAATCCTGGGCTCATTGCATAATTACCTTTTCAGAGTAGCTTTTTAGAATTAAAAAAAGCTGTGTATTGGCAAATTATTTCGAGTATTTTTTGAACTTGGGTACCTCACTATTTCAAGTGTGTATAGTGTCATCGGTTATTGAAAATGGTTGAGAGGCTGATGTATGACTTCCAAATTCTAAAGTGAATGATATTTATAAAGTTAACTAATTGCAGGTTAAACAGCTGTTTAATTTCTTAAGCTTTAGGCCATTCATTCCTTTTGCTTTTAAAGATTTTATTTATTTATTTTCAGAGAGGGGAAGGGAGGGAGAAAGAGAGGGAGAGAAACATCAGTGTGTGGTTGCCTCTCCCATGCTCCTTACCAGCGACCTGGCCTGAAACCCAGGCTTGTGCCCTGGCCTGGGAATCAAACCGGCGACCCTTTGGTTCGCAGGCCAGCACTCAGTCCACGGAGCCACCCAGCCAGGGCTGGGCCATCCATTCTGTCCATTAGTTGCTTTGTAAGCTGCTGAGTCAAGGCAAGGGGCTTTTATTTACCTGTTTACTTTAGGCCACACAGCTTGTAATCTTAGCTAACAGTCCTCTTATTTCCAGTGACCTCGTTGAGTTCCAGACAGTTTTTGTCATTTTTAAAAACATGTCAAATGCTCTACTTACCGGCAGAAATAATGGAAAGCTCTGCTCTGTGCTGGCGTTACTAGGCAGTGCACCTGGCTTTGATTTGTTTCCAAACTTGGAATGTCCAGGAAATGCTGTCAGTCTCTCTTACTAATCTGAGCTTTAATGATCTTGGAATGAAGCACATAAAAGTTAGCTATAAAGTTGAAAATATGTTTATTACATGTAAAATGCCATCATAATGAATGGGTGCTTTTATCTGTAACTTGTTACAGATTGTCACTTAAATCCGGTCAAGATTGTGTGTTAATTGTTCTCACGTATGCATTGATTTTTAATATAGGTAGAAGACTTTTTGAATCTCTCCACAGAGCTGTCTGGATTTCACATTTGTATTGACAGAGGGACTTTCGATGCCATAAGCCTTAACCCTGACAACGCAGTTGAGAAGAGGAAGCAGTATGTGAAATCTCTCTCCAGGGTGCTGAGAGCGAAAGGCTTTTTTCTAATAACCTCATGTAATTGGACCAAGGAAGAGTTGCTAAATGAATTCAGTGAAGGTAATTGGCTGTATGTTGTTTAAATGTGTGCTCGCCTCAGGTTTAATGCCCCCAAATAGGTTTTTTTCCCTTGGCGTTACAGTGTTTCACTTTCCTGTTGGTGGGAATTGCCTACTCTTCTTCTCTGTTAATAGCCGTGGTATTACTTTTAACTGTATGTGCAAAGCACAAAGAAGGAATATTGGTTGAGATCCAGAGTCCTTTTTAAACATTTCCAAGAAATCCTGGCAGTTAAGTACTAAAATTTATGAGCCTATAAAAATTAAGTTCTTTAGTTAAGCTGTATAATCTGTTACTTAGAGAATCACACAAAGAAAGCTCATACGTGGTGCTTCTGACTGGAGTGAGCCGACGCCCTGGTAATCGGTAGTAATGCAAATGGAAGGAGTGTTCTTTGAGGTCTGACGTGATGAGAGCTTTAGTTTTATGGATACTTTATGTGTCTGTTCAGTGGTCGTTCAGAAATTCAGGGCTCGTCCTGCTGTGTGCAGTGTGGACGGGACGACTGTCGAACAGGACACAGCAACGAGGTGGGGACTCGGCAGTAGAAATACCGCCCGTAAATCCTGAGGGAACCTCTGCCTTTCTCAGGATTTTTGGTGCCAAGACAGGATGCTTTTTGCCCCACGAGCAAAGCAGAGTAGGTGCCGCGTCTACTAAGTGGAGATTTTGTGAGAATCAAGGACCGATAGCGTGTACACAAACATTCTGAGTTCTTTGGCAGACCGTTCCTTGCACGTTTTAGGGAATATGTTACCTGCCAGCTTATTTGTGCGGTCAGTGCACAGGCATCTCCGGGAAGGCCCCGGAGCGTTTATAACTAGGTGTTTGCTTGTTTTGTCCTTAGAGTCTTTCAGATTGAGATTAAGCTCTTTAAAGGAATGGGAGGAATTTCCAGGACGGAGCATTAACGGTTCTAGATCTGTGGTTCAGATCTGAACCTCTGTTGTCACAGGCTAACAGGAAGAGAGTTTGTACCCGGATCACGTGCGCCATATCTCATAGCTTGTGTTCTCGGTGACGAGGGACGAGGTGGTAGAACACCCAACACACACCCTTTTGTGCACCAGTGGCTTGGGCAGGCTCTGTAGTGTGAAGGCTGGTGTGTTTGAGGCTTGGAACGTGAGCCTGTGGCTTCCTTACTATTGCCTCCGGAGCACAAGAATTACATGTGATTTATTGTCTCTTATTTCATGTCGTCGATTTTATTATCTTCCATGTTAAATTTGTTTCCTTTAGAACTGTTGAGGCCCCATATCAATAGCCTTTCCCTCTTCCTGAAGCTTGACAGTTTTAATACATGCTCAGAGTTACGCTGTGTAAAAGCAAGGTCCTTTCCTGGTCTTTAAATACAGGTGTTCCCTTTCCCCTGCAACCACCAGACAAAAACATATTTGTCTGTTTCTGATAATGAGGAACAGACTTCAGCCTGGTAAAGAGAGCTTAAAGACGTGTCTGGGTCTGGGAACCACTGACTAAGTTTTTTAACTCCTGTTCAGTTTCAGAGTTTAATGCGGAACTGAAATAAGCGAAATGTTACAACAGGAACTTGGAAAGAAATGGTTTGTAGGCATGCCTCTCTTAGAAGATGGTTTTGGGTGTCAGACAAGGACACCAGCAGGATTCACTGCTGTGCCTCTCTGCTGAGGGTGCTGTCACTCGCTCCCCAAGACAGGCTTCCCGGGACCCTTTTACGTAGAATAAAGCTGGCTTCACCCATTTTGAAGGTTCTTTCTTTATTTGAAATGTAAGTGTTCATAAAGCTGTGGAAACAAATCTTGCATTTTTCCTTCATATCCCTATTTATATAAACATTTTGTGTTTTCATTTATTTTGGTGAGGATCACTTGAAACACTTGCTAGATATTAGGATGTTCTAATTTGAGTCCAAGGAACTTGTCTTTCTTAGAACTACTGAATTAAAAACAAAAAACCCCAAACATACTTACTACAAAAGTAATGTGGATTCATTATGAAAAAATTGGAAACTATTAGTTCCAACACATAAGCATGTGGATTAAAATAAAATTATTCATTATCTATCTCTGGATTATAACCACTTTTAATATTGCGGTGTATTATCTTTGAAATATAGGAACTTCAGTTCTGTAAGGTTAGTCCAGGGAGTTCAAAGATCAGTCCTGGAAAATTCACAGCTCTGTTTTCTCTTGAAAATTTTTATTATGAAATATTTTAAGCATAAGTAAAATTTCAGAAATAAATATGGGCGTGTACCCATGTATCCACCAAGTGTTAAAATATATAATGTTATCAAAGGGCCTCTCCTTCTTTGGAACAGTTTTCTATGATAAATTCTTAATGCATATTTTAATATTTAGTTATTTATTAAGATTTGCTGAGGTTTGATTAAGAATATGAATTTGAATGTGTAATGAAACACCAGTTGATACAATAATATATGTACCCCTTTTAACATTTTTTCTGTGTTAATTTTCATTTTATTTCATAGTTCAGGAGAATGCCACATTACCTTATTCTGGTCTTTGCAGAATCACTGCGAGTTAGATGGGGCTCTGGTGTCTATAACCCCCTTGCACAGAAACTGAGTATCCTGGTTAAGCTCATTGGACCAGCATGCTTTCCACCTAGTACGTGGGAGAGCTGGGACTTGAACCCAGGACTTTTGAATACAAGTTATTTATTTTCTTAAAGAAACCGCACTGTGCTACTTTGAAAGTTATTAGTTCCTTTGCAGACCCTTCGTTAGTTTAGTTTGGATCTTGATGTTTAGTTACAAACTGTTTATTTTTTAATTGTGGTAAAGTACAGAGGCGGGCAAACATAGGTTAATAATAACAATAAATAATACATTAAGAAGTAATACTACCAAAATAAGCTCCGTGTTTCACGTACTCACAGCTGTAACCCCACTTCGGCGCACGCCTGCACATACAACATGAGATGCGCCGTTACCCGTTTTCAAGTGCACGGCTCAGTGGCACCCGCCGTGCGGACGGTGCCGTGCAGCCGTCACCACCGTCCCGCCGCAGAACTTTTCACCTTCCAGATTCACTTGTCTTTCCACGTGCTTCAACCCTTCTGTATTGAGTGTCTTGTGTGTGTGATGCGGAACAAACTGCGTTGCCACGTACAGAGCTCTCAGAACGGGGCGTGGCACGTGGTAAGAACTCAGCACCTGGTGGCTGCTCCCTGCAAACAGGCGAAGTCGGCTCGAGGAGTCGCCGAGCTGCAGGGACGACAAAGGGGAACTGGAGGGATGGGGGCGGAGGAGGAGAAGCCTCTCTTCTGCCGCTCGTGTTTGGTCTCGCCTGTTCCCCGCTCCGTCTAAGTGTTTTGAGGCGCACACACAGTACGCATGCGCGGTAGGAACGCAAGGTCAGGGACCGAAGGGCAGTCACCATTCAGAGCTGGCGATCCTGTGGCTTTATAAAGGACTTGAAAGTGCGTCGTTGACTACGGCATTGAATTCCTAATGCGAGTGTTCGAATTTTGTCTGACAGGATTGGAACTTTTCGAAGAGTTGCCAACACCCAAGTTCAGCTTCGGAGGCCGATCTGGAAGCAGCGTAGCAGCGTTGGTTTTCCAGAAAACGCGAGACTTTCCATTGGACAAATCCAGTTAGCTTTTTTTCGAAGGAGCTCTTCGTCAGAGTAAACCTGACACGAAAGTGCCAGTGCGAGTAGATGCTTAGTAAGTACACAGGACGCACGTGGGGCAGAAGCCAAGGTCGTGAGCGTGGACGTGGGAGGGTTTTAGAGACCAACAAAGAGTGACTTTAAATGCTCTTTTGTATTTGAAATGTAAGTATTTTTTCTTTTTGATTAAAAACAGTTTCTGTACCTGCTGAACAGTGAACAACTTGAAAGCAGTAAATGAATTCTCAGAAAGTATGTATTCTTGACTTTTGTGCCTTGGTAAAATTGAATTGAATATAACTTTTTATTGAGAGTCGACCAAACTATTCCAGGGCCAGAATAATATGCAAAACAGCTTTCTTAGTGTTTTAGTAGAGTATTTATGAAACATAATAAGCCCACTATTTTTGGTGGAGTGGTGGCTACTTAAAAAATTATTTAATATCTGAGAAAATCCTCTAGCCTTCATGTATGCAGTTAACCAAAATCAGGTAAATGTATCAGTTGCCTAGAAATATTAACTGAGCGTGTGTTTTGTGGCTGACGGTGTTCTGCACACCGAGGGGTGAGTAGGAAGTGGAGGGAAAGACACCCAGGGATGCTGCTGTGTGCCAGCTCTGTGCCGTCGCAGTGGGCCCCCGGCGGTGTCCAGGCAGGGGTGACCGGCTCCGGTTTCTGCACGCCAGACGGCCAGGGCACGGTGCAGGCAGGGCTCTTCCTGGTGCCGGCGCGGAAACGGGTGAGCACGTGCTGCCTCCCGGGTGCCAAGTCTCTGCCTCTGCGCTGACAGTTCAGTGGGGGAAGCGGGCTGGTCCTCAGCAGATGCCGGTCCAGAAGGCAGGCGGTGGTTTTTGGAGCTCTGCGGCTCCTTGGGACGGCCGATCTGCGACTGAGACTGTGAGTCATCCTCCCTCACTTCTCACCCTCGCCCTGCCTGCGTTTGGAGACTTGCCTGATCGGAACCGAGTTGCGCCATGCTTCTGGGAAAGGCGGTGTAAGCCGAATTGTACAACCGGTGTGCGTGAGCCCCGAGGGGCACGGGGACGAGGACTTCCGGTCAGGGGCTGTGTAGTAAAAGGCACAGTTTGCTAAGATTTTTGAAAAGATAAGGTATATTAATATCTAACGCTGGATTTTATTTGGGCTAATATTTTAATACTGGAGTCACCATGTGAGGTTTTTATAACAGCGACATGACACTTGATGACTTTTAGCTTTTAGGCCTGTTGGGCTACAGAGTGAAGAGAATTTTTGTTTGTTTGGCAAACGTCAACTCCAGTGGTAAGTCTCGCATTGCAGCCCTTTTAAAGATGTTTCAGTTTCTGCCCCAGACTGGGGGCAGGGCGCGTGGTTGGATCCAGAGCGGATTTAACCAACCGCTCGGATGACCCCTGCCTTGCACACGATCGCCGGAGACATCTACGTAAACTTTGAATACTTGCCCTTGTTTGAAAAGCTTTAACTTCTAACATTTCAACAGTGCGCGATTAGATCGCATGTTATTAAACTCAGAAATAGTGTGTTGGTTTTACAAACTGGACGTGGGACCTCACGCTATGGAGGCACACAGTTTTCACTTTACTGGAGAGGTCTGGTCTTTGTTGTTTTTTCAAAATGCTATTCCTTGATGTCAAATACGATAATAGCATGTAAGTACTTTCTCAGAGTTTTGAACTGCTAGATACGTGCTGTTTTAAAGCGCCAACCTAACGAAGTAGACGTTCTGTGTGGCCAGAATGAGACACGGGGTTCGATTCCAAAGGGGCTGGGACGGGGCTTTGTTGAAAGGCCCCTGGAGTCCCTGTCGTGGGGGTGTGTTTGCTCCATTTGCAGAGATGAAGGATTTTGGGGTGGCGGAATCGTGGAGCTGTTGGCAAGGTTAGGAAAGGGCGCTGTCATCTCTTCTCCTCGTAGGTCAGACCTGCTGGAAGTCAGCCTCTCAGAGGTTGAAGTCAGAACAAGTGGAGGCTCCAGACAAACTGACAATAAATCGGTATTTTCAAATAATACCAAGCTCTGAAAACCAGGCCAGTAAATGTCACCAAGTTCCCGAAACAAGTCACGAGTACATTACTGTTACACTTGGTTTTGTTCAGTCATGTGACTGCGGCTAACTGGGGAAGAAATGACGCCGTTGTAAAGAGACCAGTGAATTACGGAGTGCGTGCTGTTTTCTCTGTGTAAGAACTTGGAATTGTAATTTTATTTCATCAAAAGACACTCTTATTTTGGGGAAACTTGTTTGAAATGCAAACGAGATTTCTCTGTGGAGCCTGCACAGAATCGTTGCTTTTCATTATGATGCTATTACTGCCTAACAGGCCACTTGTGTGTGGAGGGAGTGCGCGCGCAGGCCCGAAGGGATTTGCGGCCTGAATGGGCGGGTTACAGCAGTTAACACGCAGAAAGTTCTCAGGATGTTTTGTTGTCAGGCAGGTGCACAAGTCGGGTCACTTTTGGGGGCTGGCGTTGATACGTGTGAGAGCCAAGCCTGACACTGCGCTGGGCGGCTTGGCCAAAGCCGTCCCGGAATGAGCCCGCCTGCCCTCGAGGGATTTTTTACCCCCGCTGTGGTGGCAGCCGGTCGCCCTTCTTCGTCTGGGATGCGCACGCAGTTTTCTACTTTGGGGGGAGGAAGGGAGGTAGACACGCACAAAACATTTTTAGTGTTCATAGGAATAACATGTCTCAGTTCACGCACTGCTTATTTTTAAATTTCTGTGGTGCTGTCACGCGGTACATAGGTGGACCTCGTTAAGTCACGTTCACCCAGAGTGTAATGGAAACCTTCATTTTTCAGGAACCTTTCTTAGTAACTAAGTTTTATATGGCTTTGGAATGATTTTCCTTAGATTGACATGTAAAGAAATAAGAGTATCCCTACTTAATGCTCGTAGATTTTGAGTTATGTTCTCTTAAATGGTTCTATTTTATGTATCAGTGTGCGCATGTTTGTGTCTGGTGGCCTGCTAGGAAAGCCTACAAAATCTGCGGACAGGCAGCCGCCCTCCAGGCCGGCGTCCCTCCCGGGGAGGCCTGCGCACGAGGCCGCGTGTGTGCGCTCCGGGGACGGCCCCCGGCTCGGGAGCGGAAGTGGCTCCTGTCCCGCAGCGTCATCTCCGGCTGGTTGTGTGCGAAGGTGTGGACGGGCCCTGAGACTCAGCTTGTCCAGTGCCCTCCCTGGCAGGAGGCTGCCCGTCACCGAGAGCTTCATTGTGGGCGACAAGGAGCGTGACAGGTAGAAGGGCGAGTGCATAGTGGGGAAGAAGATGAGGAAAGCCTCGTCATTTCTCTTGGTTAAGCAGGAAACAGAGATGTCCTTAGAAGAAGGGGGAGCACGTGAGCATGTTTTATTAACAGTTAATTCAAGAAAATTAATGCTAATTTATTCTTCATACACACCATGCAATTTGTTAGAAAAGTAAAAGAATAGTTTGAAATTCTTTGGTCAGTTAATGGATTCCTATGTTAGAGGCATAGAAATGAAACTCAACATTAAGCAGACAAATAGCCAGGCCCACAGGCTATATAAATGCTGAATAAAGCCAGTTCTACAATGGAACTCTGAAAAGCGAGGGGTAGGAAGCCTAATGAATGATTGAATATGACCTTAGCAAAATCCCCGGAGTGTTGTTGAAAGATCATTCATTTCCAGCTTAGATGTCAAGATGGGCTCCAGTCACCAGGAAAAAAAGAGAGCTTGAATCGGTATGTACTGGGCTTTAAAAATCTATACAACACCGTGCGGTAGACCGAATCATTAAAAGGGCTTCTCCGACTGAATTTTGAGCTGTTACTCTGTGGACCTGTAGTTGAGGCCCAAGGAAACCAAATTGAAAAGATAGGAATGATTCCCAAGACACGAATGTATCGGTGTCCTGCTCTTACGGAGAGGGACTTCGGCAGCGGGGAGGCAGAGGCTGGCCGAGTGCCGCCCGCCCCGCTGGTACCGCTGTGAGACAGACAGCGGAGGGCGGTGTGTCTTCGCGCATCTGCAGAGCACTGGCCTGGTGTGTCGGGGGGAGGCAGAAAAAAACAAAACCCGCTTTTTCCCTACGTGGCCCGTCCTGCAGAATTGATAAATTTTCCTGTGTTCTATTTTTAAATGTGTATTATTACTGCATCCGGAAATGGTGAGCGTGTTAGTCAGTGATCTTTACCGTGCATGCCAACAAGAGCTTTTTAAGGAAGGCGGGTCTGATGCATTTGTTTTCCAAACACCTTAGAATGTGCACACGAACCAGCAGTTGGCCTGTGCTGGGTATTATCCGAGGAGCTTGGCAAGAAACGTGGAACGCTCTGGTGGAGTCAGGAGACCCTGGGCTGTATTTACCGCTCTTCATTAACACACTTCCCGAGGGAGCAGTTACTGTCGTCAGCGATGGTACCGAGCAGAACGGAAGTGCCACCGGGGTGGGTGCAGGTCCCCGCCGTGGCCTCCCTACCCCTCCGAGGAGGGGCTGGTCAGGAGGAAACGGCCAAAGGCAGAAGGAGGAGCTGCTGCCAGTCCACGTCTTCCCCCGCACCCCTCCTCTCCCACGGAAATGTCAGCCCTTTGTTCCCGTCTAATTTTAGTAGATCCTGGCTGAAAAAACGTTAGGGTGAAACGCGTCAGGATGGTTTCCAACCGTGGGACTTGGAGGGGCGGGGGAGGGTAGAGGGAAGCAGTTCGCATTCCGGATCCGGCCGCCTTTCTGCGGCCGCATCTAGCCCCTACGCTGTTGGTTTTGGCAACGAAATAAATTTAGATGCACTGAAGCAGCAATAATTAGGTTTTCCTTCCATGTCCTCAGCGAGAAGCCTAGCTGGAATCCAAATGGGGAAAATCATAATATGGTATTTAATAAAGTGCCCTGGGCTGAATTAAAGAGCTGCATGCAAGTTTCGGAAGAAAGGCCCAAAATCGTGAGTGAAAACTACATGCCATGTTATTTATAAATAGAACCTTTGGGGTCCATTTGTAATTCAGCAAAACTGCTTTTTAGGCTGTTGTTTTGAATGAGAATAACGTTTGCTGATTTTTGAGAAGCAGGCTCAGCCAGGCACGCAAGTCAGCTGTGGATTCCCTCCGGGGACCTGGCAGGCCCCGCAGGGATGCTCTGGGCGGTGAGGGGCCACATCGCCGATAAAGCAGTTTGTTCGAGAGATAGGACTGAATTCCAGAGGGCTTTGTAGCTGGAAGTGCCCATTGTTGTGGTTATTGCTTTGATTAAAAAGTGATTAACCGGATTAAACCAGGTGGGCGTTCCATAGTTTGGCCTCCACGGGGAGGTGAACTTGCCGTTTCCAAAGGTGTGTTCCTTTGGAGACCTGAGGTTTCCTCTGGGAACCCCTCGGTGAGAAAGCTCACGTATGCCCCGGAGTGAGAGAGGTCATTTTGTGATGAAGTCCGCTTTATTAATGAGTTAATTTTCAACAAAATTAATTTTGGTTCTTTTCATTTTATAGTGACAGATAATTTGTGTTTAAAATCGGTTGTAAGTTGTAAAATAAATACCAAAGGGAAATGATTTTTTTTAAATACTAAATTTTGGAGAAAAACGATTGTATTCATTTGACTGTATAGATGTCTCATCCAAGAAGCACAGACATTTACATCTGATCGATTAGTCCGCTTCTCTTCTGCACAGAAGGATCGGAGTCGACATTGGGCCTCAGCGAAACTGTGACAGTCTGAAGGATCTCCCTGACTTGGTTCTTTCTTACCTCACACACGCACACTGCATGCTCCCAGGTGACCTGATTGACCCCTCGCAGGTCGCAGCGCTTGGAGACTCCTCCTTCCTCCTGCTATGCAGAGACCTGTATAGTATAGTATGGTGTAGTATGGTATGGTATGGTGTGGTATGGTGTGGTGTGGTATGGTGTGGTGTGGTATGGTATGGTGTGGTGTAGTATGGTATAGTATGGT